>CBVK0100352154.1:0-21443 GCA_900067695.1 Picea abies
ACCAACCCAAATAATCAACATCTTCAATAAAGGATACATAGTATACATACCCTCTTAGAGAGGTTGATGTCATTGGACTGCATACATCTGAGTGGACAAGTTCCAAGATTCCTTTTGTTTTACTGTCGCTTTTTGGAAAATGATTCTTTATGTTTTTTCCTTCTGCACATCCCTTGCAAGGTCATTCTCTTCAAGAATGAGTCCAATTCTGTACTTCCAAGCACTAAAATTTTCCATACCTTCTAACTTATCAACAAGCTTGGTGCTTTCAAACATCTTAACCTAGAGCTAGGAAAATGACCAGAAAATGAAAGTGCTCATAAAATCTATCTGAACTTACCAGGATATGCGTTGGGATGAGGCGAGTTTGTTGGAGTTGATTGTTTCAGAAAATTCCAAATTTGACCCCTTGAAACTTGACTTGCGCAATTTTGGACTAGTACTTCTGGTACTGGTTCTGGTTTCCTGGTTTTTTAATTTTCTAGTACCAGTCAAAACTAGGGTTTGACTTTCTAGAGAATCTAGCCACTGAAAAAGTCCACTCAAGATGGCAAAAGATGCGCTAGGGAAAGGCGCACTTCCCAAGATAGTTTTTGGTCAAAAATTCCTCTTCAGTAAAAAGCCTTAATTTCCTTATACGACAACAATGACGTTTTTAGATACCCAGTGAAAGGTGATCTATTCAGTCACACTCTGATACCATGTTAAGTTTATTGTTGTTATTAGGTTAATTCCAAATTACTTGAGATTCAATGCATCTCCAAAACAACAACATAAAGAGGATCACGGAAAGAAACACAATCACAAGCTATGCAAAATTTTATCCTAGGAAACCATCGTGGGGGAGAAAATCCAACAAAAATTCATCAATAATATATTACTAATACAATGCCAATACTAAGACCAAAACACCAAGAATAAACTAAGACTGAGCATGTGCCCCTCTTCTCCTTCCTCCTGCAACTGCAACTGTTGTCAAGATATGTGCACTAGATGAGTGAGTGTGAGAGTGTGTAAGTGAGGCACCATCCTCACGTATAAATACTATTTGAGGAGGCGCTAGGGTTATGTCTCTTCACTTAGTAGGGTCGACTTCTTCTAGAAGTGGTTAAAACCACTTTATAAACACCAGGGGTCGACTTTACAAATACCATCATATAAATATGGTTTGACCAATCTGCAATAGGGGATTTGATCTTATACAAAACCTGGCATGATCAATCCGCAAAAGGGGATTTGATCTATAAGATAATAGCTCAAATATAATTAGAATATTCTTTGAATTTACAATAATTCAACATTGGACATCTCCTTAGTGGGTGTTACTTATCGATATGTAGTCAAAATTGAGCAGAAATTCAAGCCGCAGAGTAAGTGGGGGTTGAGGTTTGAAAATACGCCACAACAGAATCATGGCAAAGGAAACCCTAACTCATTGAACGAAGGAAAAAACAAGGAAGGCCAATGTCAAGAGATCCAGTCCAAGACATAGGCAAATAAGGTTAATGAGAAGCCTAAAAGAGACACTGGAAAGTGGTGTGAGTTCCACAACAACCCCTGGCAGAACACTGATGAATGTCACTTGAAACAATCTTTGGTGGTCAAGTTCAAAGAAAAAGAATAAGAACATGACTCAGACTTTGATTCAGAGCACAATAAATGGAAACAGATCATCGATGTAGAACCCACTGCTACCATCGTAGCCACAACAATACAAGGAACTTGAGGATGAGGAGCGCCTCTTCAACTCATAGATGTGGGTAAAGGGGACCCCATTGCATTTCATTGTTGACAATGAGATTCAGAAGAAACTGATCTCAGCTGAGGCCATGAAGAGATCGAAGCTGCCAATGATGCCACACCCCCAACCATACACCATCATATGGTTGAGCCGAGGACGAGACATTTGTGTTAGCCAACAGTGTCGCTTGTCCTATGGCATCAATCCCTTCAAGGATGAGGTAGTGTGTGATGTTGTCCCACTTGAAGTCTATGATGTTCTTTTAGGACAACCATATATGTGGAAACGTCATGCTATCTATGAGTCTCAACCCCACAGTGTCAATGTTACTCTGGGAGGTTAGCTCTATAGAGTACCAGAGGTAGCTTCGACTACTGCCACTTCATTGATCTTGGAAAAATAATTCCATAAAGTAATCTCTCGGACTACAAATGTTTCCCTCTTCATGATCCAGTCAGACAGTAAACATGAGGTCAATGCTACCACTACAACCTTGGCCCAAGAAGTTTATATCCAATAGAAGCAGGTCGATGATATTGTAGAGGAGCACGAAGAGAATGTGAGTCTTCCACATGTTCACCATAGCTCTATTGGCCACAACCTGTTTCAGGTGTGCTTGGGATTCCAACCATTAGCCCCCATTGATATAGCTCTCCTTGTTACATCTTCATCGACAGAGTCCTCCCACACTCATAACAAGGCAGATCATGCATCCAGATCTATTGAACGGATCCAACACATCCAACAGGTTCATGACATACTTCCACAGGCAAAGTACAAGCATGACATCTACTTCAACAAGACAAACAACTCACCAAGGTTCAAATTCAACAAAATTTTCTCCATCTCTCGAGGGAACTTGATGCAATGAGGACCATTGCTTCATGCGGGGTAGGAATGATTCAGGTGGATCTCGGTGGCCAACCACCTTTTCTACTAAATGAACATTTCGAGCCTATGGTTTTGATAAACCATTATATTCACCCTTTTGATGGGGAATGGAATGTAATACCATCTTCATTTGTTAATTACAAACATCATGTAATGATCTTATGTACATGCCTATAAAATAGTGTTAATGCACCATATCCCATTAGAACTCTGCAGTTAAGTGATCTCGGGTTATAGTAGTACTGGCATGGGTGACCGCGTGAGAAGTCCTAGTGTTTTACATGCCTATGGCATTTTATAAACTTAGATCAATTTATCCCACATGCATCATGGAAATTATTCTCCTCTCACTCTCTCATATATAATTGAGGTGAAGGAGGCCCTTTAAGCATGCAATGGAGTGTGATGTAAAGCTTGTTGCAAATGAAGTGTAGCCAACATCTCTTTCTTTTCAGAGACAAACTACCCCATTCTACCAGTTTGTGTTCTACAATGTTTTCTCTCTTGTTCATTAATAGAAGTCGGGTTTCACTATATTTTTGTGTTCTCTTCTATATATTTGTTTTTGTCTCGTTTCGTTCTCAGCATAATCCGGATCAACATGTGTGAGTAATGGGGGTTGATGTGGCATTCACTTGGTACCATGTTGGTCAACAATGTAGGTCAACATGCGAGAGGCATAACTTCTGTATACGAACTCCAATTGAGGTGATTTTTGCACCATTGGAAAGATCTCTATCTGTACAACAACGTCGAGGGGTTGGGCTCCATGCTTGCAAAGTTTTGACCCCCAAAAGCATTGTTCGATGCCTCAAATTAGATCTAAGAGGTTCTGGACCCCAAATCACCAAATTGCAACCTGTCCCTAAATGGGGCCTGCAAGCCAATTCCTCCATTTTTTCCATCCATAAAGTAGCAAGATAGATGAAAAATTATATAATGATCCATTCCAAATCAGTACCAAGGGAAAATCAGATTGTGTAAAAGCTCATGGGATCCCCCACTCTTTACTGGAACATCTAGATGGAGGGCGACTCCACCACTAGTCATAATAACAACTAGTAAGTCCAAGGGGCTCGACCACATTTGAACTTGTGACCTATGGCCTTGTTGTCAACAACATCCTTGTGCAGATGGTTTAACTGATTGAGCTAACCATTTGGGCTATCTATCTATATGTATTTACTTTTAGTTTTTGTATTAATATTAACGTTTTTTCCTTGGAAAATACATTCCCAGGAAACCCTTGGGCACTTCCCCTCATTTTGAGAGTCATACCTATTGTAAAGTGGGCCATATAGACTATTGTATGCTAACTCGACATGGACATTGAGTGACGCTGACATAGGTAGAGGTAGCTATCCCAAGCACTTGATCCCAAGACCTCTTGCTCGTTATTCACAATTCTCAACCACTCCAATTAACCCATGAAACTTTGTATCAATATTAACATATTACACTGATTTCATTTTTTTTAATTATTATATTTAATTAACCTCTTTTTTTTTTGTAAATAAAAGTAGATCCTTATATTAATGACATATGTAAGATGTACAATGACAAGTATGAGCCACCTTTTCCGCCACAAATGGGAAACCAAAACATGTGGCTCTTAGATGTTCAGAGATTGATAGATCATCTTGTATGCTAGCATTGTTTGAACAAAAATTCTTACACAAATTTCTGCAACCTATCTGCGTAAACAAAAAAGTTTGTACAATATTCGGATGGTCTCTAGGACCAACTATTGACAGAGATGCTATTAACAAAACTACATAAACATTATATGAAAAAATTGCATGATCTTCTATCCTGTTGTTGTGATAAACTAAGCCATTAATCCTGCAACAGGAATTGACAAAGAACCATAACCTAGAGACTTCACTTCATTGTTGAGCCTGGTTGTCCATGAATTGTGTAGACCGGGGTGAACCGCTGGCTGCATGTTGGGAATTTGGCGCGCGCAGGAGCATCCGCTAATGTGTCGAACAAGATGTCCATCCTTTGGCCAAGGATGCTCTGAGAGTGAATCTGATCGTCATGTTTCTGCCTGGTTTTGAAGAGGAGTTGAAGGTTCTCCTCCATGAGGCGGTTTGAGAATTGTTGAGGCTGCTCCTCCTCCTCATCCTTGCTTGCTACGTCTATGGTGATATTGTTGGCTTCTGCTTTGTTTTCCTCCACTTTCCAGCTTAGGGGGATTTCCTCCTCCACCATACAGCTTCCATCACCATAGTAGGAGTCACCTAGATTAACAATTGGGGGGGGCAAGAGATTGGTGGCCAGAGGAGGGCACGTGCATGAAGGTGGCGCTTCCTCTTTAACTGAGCTCAGGCCATGGAGCAGAAGAGGGGTGGAGAGAGAGATGTGTGCACAAGAGGAGGACGCTTCCTCCTTTACCAAGATGACGCCAAGGAGCTTAAGAGGAGTGGACTGAGGAGCCTCCTGTGACCTCTGGTTGGTGTGTCGAGGTCTCGCGAAATGTGCAATAAGAGTCAGTTGGGAGGGGGAGAGCCTATTACGACGGGAGAGGGTGATGTCATAACGAGCACCCCTCTTGGATTTCCCTCTTTCCCTGGGCATGTTGTGGAGAGTATGGAGGTGAAGGGTTGCGAGAATGGAGGCTAAGAGAGGGTGTTGAGAGGAGCGGGAGAAGGCAGAGGTGTTGAGAAGGAGCTTGTGGGGACTGAGCATGTATGGCGAGTGGAGGGTATTAGAGCCAGGGAGGATGACACTGGTGCTCAGGAAAATAACACAGAGAGCAACAATGCTAGAACTCTTGGGAGAGCCAAAGAGCAAGACAGGAGGAATGCACCAGGGCGGATGAAGAATGAAGGAGTACAGCAGGGAGAAAGTTCGTTTATTGTTGCTCGTCCCTGATTTGACAGCCCTTGTCACCATTGAAGTCGATTTGATAGCCAACCTGGTCCTAGTATGCCAGGTATGGCTTGCTCGCGCAACCATTAACCCAACCAGTCTAGCCAGGCGCACTACCATTACTCTCCTCATGGTGTGAGCCATGGGGGAATTAATGTTTGTGGGCTAGCGGCCGAGGTTAATAACTCCCCTGGATGCTCGGTTCCAACTGTCCTCAGACTTTGTCCAGGTGGCACCCCATCCGGGGATTTAATTAACATATGTTATCTCAACATTAATAATTTATTATTTTAAATATGCATTGTAAATCATACCAATTCATTCATGAGTTTATATAATTCTCCAAACTTTAACTATATATCTACTCATTGTATATTAAACTTTCACATTCTCATTACATAACATTGTAAAATATAAAATGTAATTAAAAAATAGAATTCAAATTATTTAACCAACTTAGATCCATCTTAAATCAGGATCTATCAAGCACCCAAAGGGATCCAATTTCTTAAGGTGTGATATTTTTATTATTTCATTCCATGTCAAATTTTACAAGGTGCTTGTAATTGTTTTTTTTAATCAAGTCAATGTTTTATTGAGCTAACTTTAATTTTTTTTAAATGCAGTGTTATCTAACATAACACAAGGCTGCATGGCAGCGTAATCCCTGCCAACAAGGTTACAAAGTAAATTGTGGAACGAATTGTAAATGACAAAAGTGTTCGGTGCAAAAGGTATATCACGAAAATGTTGTGTGCAACATGTATATCACAGAACATGGGGCATAAAATTTCGTTAGCGCCGAGGCGCGACCCTGTGGAGCAAGGTAAATTGTGGAAAATGGGGTCGAATTGTAAATGACGGAAGTGTTCGATGCAAAATGTATACGATGGAAATGTTGTGTTGAACATGTATATCACGGAACATCGACCCCGCGGAGAGATAGGAAACTGCAGCGAAGATGTGGCAAACAACATGAAGCACATGTGGTACCCATGCAGTAAATGACGCTTGGCATGTAGAGAACCATTTATTTTTTGAAAGTATATAACAAAATACAATTTGTTCATAGTGGAAGAAAAAAATTGGAAATTTATCCATGTAGCAAATGACGCTTGGCATGTAGAAAATTTATCCATGTAGCAAATGACGCTTGGCATGTAGAGCACCATTTATTTTTTAAAAGTATATAACAAAATATAAATGTGTTTGTCATGTAGACTGGTGAAAGATAAAAATGTATGAAGACACAAATTTAAAAGGAGATAAGAAAACAGTTTTTATGAAATATGTCAAAAAATAAAAGTTTGTTACATATTAATGGAAATTTCAATGCGTTTGTCATGTAGACTAGGATTGGGCCTCCCATGGACCATTAGAGAAATATGTACAAGAAACAAGAATGTAGAAAGAAGATAGAGTGCAATACCTGAAAAAAATAAAAAATTGAAAGGTATAAGTGTTTGCCTAGACATTTCCATTTAAAAAAGTGGAATAATTGGGTTGATAAACAAAGCAGGATGTGATCAGTAGACTTACAGTGATGGTACATGTGAGCCCCTTGGATATTTTCTTGCGACTGTCGTTTCATTGATGTCGTCGACGACTGCTGGAATCCTGGCAACTGTCTGTTGTCTTTCGTTGACGGGCTGCTTCAATTCCCTTTCGAGCCATTCTTCAATGTAGCTTCTCATTAGGGCAACGTTGATCTCATTTCAGAATTTTATGTTGAAAAGATCGTTTTCTAATTCCCGGAAGTCGATAGAAAGATTACAAAGAGCCTGATGAATTTCGTCATTCTGTACTAAATAGTCGACTAGCCAGTCGTCGACATGAGCTTGATCATATTCAAGGATGTTGTAAAAATTTTGCAAAGACAACGCCTTAAACATATCAACCTGTTTATCGAACTCTTTCCTAGTTAAGGGTAAGGATTTTGCGATTAAGTTAGGGTCTTGGAAGTTGTTGGTCTTTCCGACTAAGTTTATTCTTGACAACCTTGTGAATAATTTATCTTTCTTTGATATGGCTTGTTCACGTGACTGAACAATCAGATGCAAGTTCTTCACTTTTTCTTTCTAGCATGCATTTAATTGACCGATCCGATTTTTGGATGGAATATCTGTTGGCACAGGGGCAGACCCAGGGTTCAACACTACAACAACGTACCAACAAAACCCTAACTACCGGCACTTTCGGCAACACCTGTGAAGCAGATGAAGTCTCACCCGAGGTAGAGGCAGGGGTGGTTGCAGGACTCAGGTGTCTGCAAAGGTTCATTGTCCACGACCGGGGGGATTATCTTTGAATTCTTCCCCTTAGTTCTGGTTAGGTACTTGTATGGGGCGAGCATACCATAGATCTTGCGATCTTCGAGGTTGAAGTCGTTGAAATTCAATGCTGTGATCTTATCCTGCTCTGCTCGAACTACGCGTATCCCCTTTGAGAGGTACGCAGTGACCATGGTGTACTTGAATTCTCTTGGCACGCTATCATGATTCACCGCGCCAGCCAGAGGCGGGATGTAATCAGGAAATATGGTTGGAATCAACTTCGCATTGGCTTAGTCGTCTTTATGCTTGGTTCTCTTTTCTGTTGATGGACGGGATGGCCCCGATCCGCGAGCAGTCAACAGAGAGGCTTGCATCATTCTCGTTAATGAAGCTTGTATACCTGTAGACATCGACATGACTCTTTCAATCATGAGGTTGATCAGAACTTCTTCGACAACTTTCTCTACAGCGCTGAACTCATCCGACATACATGCTCGGGGTTGGAAATCTTCGAGTTCGAGGAGTAACTTAGACACTGCAATAGGATAGAGGGCAATAGCGCAATGATCATTGTGTAAAATCAACAATTCTACGGGCTCAGATTCACGGCTAGCAAAAGTGTTCTCGGTGCATGGCGCAATGGGATAAATAGATAACTTGGCAACAAATTTCTTGCAACGGTCGAGAAGCCTTCGTTAACTCTGTTCTGTTCATTATGGCGCGGTCCAATGGTCTAGTGGCGAACCATAAATACCTTTATACCCGTTCACGGGGGGGGGTTGACCGAACGATTATATTGGTCCCAATGACTATATTGCTTCGCCCTGGCAAAGTGCCATGTGACGTCGTTCTATTATCTCGGTGAAGCTCCAGTTTTGCAAATTTTCCTTCTGCGAAGTTCCCTCCGGAACCTTCTGTAACTTATCGATCTTAGCTCTCTTCTTACTTAGCTTTCTATATTTCTTTCCAGTGAGCTTCATCTCGGTATGCCTTTTTCCATTTCAATTCTTATCTTCTTTTGGCATAGTTACTTCACGTTGTTGAGATTCTTTCCTAAGATTCGAGGGTGATACTTCTTCTTTATCTGGAACAGGTACTTCAATCTTTTGTGGATCGTCTAGTGTTCTTGCAACTTCGATATTCAGGTCTCTGGTGTTAAATAGTTTCGATCTGTTCTTTTGTTCTTCAATTAAGTGTGCGATCCTTCTAGTCATGAAATCTTTTAACTCTTGCTTCTTCTGCTCTAAAACTTCTTCTTCTTCTTGCCTTCTGGCCTGATCTCTTTCAATCCAAGGGTAACATGGTAAATGGGGCGTTGTTCTCAATAAATTTAATAATCTCAAAATCTTCCTCTGTTGAAGTCCCATTGGCATTCATAGGTATCTGGGTGAGCTTTCCACATAGGTTTATCAACTTTCCTTTGAATAGTCTTATTTCTCCTAGTGAAGGAATCATAGCAGGCCTTCCTATAGCTTCCCAAGTTCTCTCTGCCATGATATTCACCTGTGTTCCCTGATCTAGAACACAGTCAATGTCGAAGTCTCCTATTCTTGCTTCAAGGCATTCTTTTTCTTTGAAGACCTCTGATAAACTGACATGTCGGTGATCATTCAGGGTTTCTTTCATTTGTAGCAATACTTTCTCTGATTCTTTCTGGGGTTCTGCCCTAATCGTAGTTTTTGGATCTGCCTTAGGGTATTCTTGTATCATGTTCATTTCTTCAAGCTTAGCAATCATTCTAGGGCAATCCAATACTTCATGGTCCATTGCTTTGCAACAAAGACAATTAGGTCTTCTCCCAGGGCATTCCTTAGTAAGATGTCCCGATTTTCTGCAACTGTAACAGAGGGTTAATCCTCTATTTCTTTTAAATGATTCCCAGCTCTTTCTATACTGCGCGCTAGGATCATAGTAGCTAGCCTGCGAACATTTCTTTCTAGGATCCTGCATCCACTGGTTAGTCCAAACATTCTTTTTATGCATAGGTATAACATATTTTTCACTAATCTTATCAGATCTACTCATATTAAATCTTCTTTCATCTATTAATGCCCTAGTTTTCAAGCTAGGACAAAATCTATCAAACATACCTAGATCCATACTTTTGAAACAAAAATTTCCACTTATCTTACTTCTACAGAGCACAAAGCTTTCAGATCTAGAGGTTTTCAATATTCTTACCTTTATCAGAGCACAGAGCTTGCAGATCTTACCTCTTTTAATAAAAAATTCTCACTTTTACCTTTCTCAGAGCACAAAGCTTTCATATCTTACCTTTTTTCTTCAGATCAGACTTCTTTTCCTTAGCACAGAGCTTCTCAAACTAAGTAGAGTATTGCGCACTAGAGCAACAGATCTATGCACAGAGCTTTCACAATTTTAGGTCAGATCTTTGCACAAATCTTCTTCTTCCTTAGTTCCCAACAATCACAGTTTCAGGTCCTGACAACGGAACCATTTGTTGGCACAGGGGCAGACCCAGGGTTCAACGCACCAACAAAACCCTAACTACCGGCCCTTTCGAAAACACATGCAAAGCAGATGAAGTCTCACCCGAGGTAGAGGCAGGGGTGGTTGCAAGACTCAGGTGTCTGCAACCTTAGCCGGGACACAAATATGTGATTGTAATACTTAACAGAGCAGTTAGCACTGATAGTTCATCAAGATTTAACCACTATCTACTCCGCAGATAAAACAAAGCATCGCATCATTCATTGAGATCTGATGTATCTAAGCACTTATCATAGAGAAGTAGGTTAAATCTAACAGATTCAGGCACTAGTGCATTCATATAAGTCAGATCTAACATCCATATACATTATTAGCACAAAGCATAAACATATCTATCTATCTATCTATATCAAAGCACTTAGCAAGTAAGGACATAAACACATCAACACATTGCACAAAGCAGAGCAACACAACATATATGTGGTTCACCCCCACCCCGGGGCTACATCCACCAACTCTTCTTCTTTATTATCTTTGTTAAGCTTCTTACAGGTACATAGCATCAAAATCCTACTCCACAGAAGACAGGAGATCTGCGCGCACTCCGCCAGATCCTCCTAGATCTGCGCACACTTCGCCAGATCCTCCTTTTTCGAGCTAGGGTAGAGCACCAAGCCTTCTTACAATGACTTACACTTAGCTCTACAAGTCTCACACAGTATGCACAGAGCACTTTACAATCTTGATCACACAGATCCAACTCTAGCACTTAGCTATTCCTTATGACCTCTTCTCATTACATCGCCTAGTATTCTATATATACTTTACAAAATAGGCCTAAACATGGGTAAACCCATGGGCCGACATCCCCATACCCGTTACATAATCCCAAATCCCAAAAAGGACCCAAAAAGAGCCGAGATCCCGCAATCTCTGCTTCGTCTTGCACTCCTCCTTCAATAGGCTGTCGAAGTCCCAAAATAGGTCAACTTGACCAAGGATCTCCCAAAACATGGTCAACGACCAACAAGATCTTGTTGTCTTCTTTTTGTTTCTATCATATTGTTGACAATGGTTCCAAAAGGAAGGATCATCTTTAAACATAAATTTTCTTTATCTTTTAACTCTGCCTACAAATGTTCGAGCAAACTATGTGCCTTGGTTCTAAGGGAAGTGATGGTTTGTGATGTTTTCCATGCCTCAGTAACCAGTTCCATTCTTTTCTTGATATTATTGTCCACATATACTCTACAAGATGTGAGGAGGATAGAGGATGCTTTTAAGTTGGTTGCAGGGGTGGCAGGCATGGCTATTGCCAAAGGATTGACAAGCAATGGCATAGGAATCAAAGCCTCTTCCAATTCCTTGACCCGGTCCTTCAATCTGGCATTCTCGGCCTCGATGCCTCCAATGGAATCTTTAAGTGAATATTCACTCGCATTGTGAAGTTGACAGATTTGGGACGGCCGCATGTTAGCAAAGCCAACCTCTGAACGAGATTTTACTTTCTTATTTTTTACATCGTTTTTCTCAATTATCAATTTTTTGGACTGGTTGTAAAAAACAATGCTCTAGAACAGAAAGGATTCATCTTCGTCAAAATTTTCGGTATCGGATATGTCCATTGGACGGGTATGCTGGATGGCGTCTTCGGGCTAATCAAGGTAGCGGAGCATGCTATCCAAATCAATGTCAAGTTCCATGTTCTCACTCTGAATTTTCGGCTCTTCCGCATGTTCCACATTTTTTTTTCTCTTCTTCTCTACTGGAAGCTTGTGAGAACTATCAATTTTAGAGTGAGGAGGGTCATTATCTCCTCCTCCATTTGAAGAAATCTGAGTTTCTTTGTTGCTGTGGTGGGCCATTGGAGCGATGCTCTAGAATGTCGTACTTTTTTTAGTGTTATTTTCCAATTGAACACTCTTCTCACTGGGGCCTTTCCCCTATTGCATGTACAATTTTGTGCAGCTTTGCACTGTGTCTAGGTCGTCGCCATCAGAAGCAGGAGCGTTGCCACCAATGTCTCTGTTTTCGGGCAGGTGTTTTTTGAAAAAACAATCGTCGAGGCCAAGTGTTTGTAAACGTTGTCGAAAAATATTATCGGGGTCGAATCCTCTTATGCTTTTAGCATATATCAGATTGAAGATGCTAGAATGCATTGCGAATTCTATAATTTTGTTGACGTTTTTCAATACGAACTCCCCTACTTTCCAAGGCAGAGGAATGAACTATTTTTTTTTCTTCTTTTGCAATAGATGCAGCCAATAGTTCTATTGTCGTGCTACTTCTGCAACAAACATTATGTTCGTAATGTGACATGGAAGGAGAGCAGGTTTTTCCGTGGAGCCAAAAATTCTTATCACAGTGTAATTATCCAAATGTTCAAGCCTGTCCAAAAAATTGGTTTCCTATTCAAATATGCGGGGAGCATCTTCTCCTAACAATAAAACATTGAAAACAGACACGAAGCCATTAAAAACCTCATAAAAACAGTGGGAAGCCTTGTGCTTCCACAAGGCCTGGTACCAGAATGTTACTGGGTCGAATTCCCAGTTGACATTCTGGGACAAAGACCATTGTGGAAACTGATAGCAATGCGCTATCGCAAAAACTAAGTAGGACGACATATAAAATTATTTTCCCTTTTGAAGCTTGAGAATTGGGAACAGATTTCATGGGAAATTAACTTGCCCCAATAAAAAATGGCTTGTTCGTTGACTGTGAAATACAAAATATAAAGAGCCATCCAGGAAACAGTTGTTGTGGACTCCTGTCCCGTTATTCTTGTAAACAGCTAGGGAATTTCGCAGAATGGATTTCTAAATGAACTAACCTGTAAGCTTGTGATATTTTCAGGAACTAGAATGGGGTCTTCCAATAAATGGGGCAAGAGGTCCAACCCGTTATTATGCTTTGCTAGGAACTATTTGCAATCTTCTCCTTTGAACGCCAATGTTGGCTCCGACAATATTAACATCTGGCGAAAGACCTGAGGTGACAAAGAAACAAAAGAGCAGTCCCGCAGTGGAATAATTCATTTGTCTAAAATAAATTTATCGGCACACCAAGAGACTAGGTCCTTACAGTCAAAAACCTCAAGGACACAACCTGCATGAGCAATCCCAGAGGTCCAAATTACTTGGTTCTCTGCGAGAGAGGATGAATAATAAGAATATGCCCTGGACCACAGGAAGTTCTGGTCCTCGCACCCGAAGATGTTCACTGTATCTCCACAGAACTGTTGTCGAGTTGATGCCATAGGTTTATGAGAATGTTGGTTTTCTCCAGACGATGGTTGAAATGAAAACTTAGAGTCGATAATGTAACTCTGCGCTAAATCTTGGTTAAATGCTTATGAATGGGAAAGCTCCTCAAGCCTTTCATTGATTAATGATAATCTACATGGGTGGTGCATGATGAACTGTTAGTAGTAAAGCTTACTTATTGCATATTTAGAGATGCGAAGGTGGCGAGTATGGCGAAGAGCAATTAAGGATTGGAGGTTTTGTAAACGTGCCAAGGCGGCGACGTACAAATGACATTTCATGATTTTGAAATCAACACTCGGAAGGGATAATATAACCCCCCACAAATCTTGGTTTAATGTGCATTAATAGAAGATCTCCTCGAGCCTTTCACCCATCAATGAAAATTTATACGGTTCGTGCATGATGAGTTGTTAGAAATAAATGTCAGTAATTGCATATTTAGAAACAAGATATATATATATATATATATATATATATATATAAACAATTTTTTTTTCTTTATAAACAATTTTTTTTTCTTTTATTATAGACAAGTGCGAAGGTCATGGAGATGGCAGAGAGCAAGGAAAGAATGGCAAGGTCTAAAAAGCGGTCGAACGAGATTCAAAAAAGGGTTACAGGGATACTCAGGAGAGGTGAGTGTTCCACGGTCAAATTTTATGTATCTGAATTTTTTACTGCAAAACGTGTAAAACGGAAGAGAGCACGATGGGATAGTTCAGCGGCCGGTTTGTATATTTGCGGAATTCCGGGAAAGTGGCTGAGTATGGAATATGGAAACGATCGGGCGGACTCGTTCTCGGAAGCGAGGATTGAAATTTTCATGAACGGACCATCCCAACAACGCGTAAATGACATTCCATGATGTTTGAAATTAACGCTTGCTAATTTCATGCCTAGAAATAAGATCTTATATATAATTGCTAATTGCTAATTGCAAAAGTGCGCGGGCACAGGAAACATCGATTAGGAACTGAATATTTCTTGAACCGGCCAAAATGACGATCCGCGAAAGAAATTCGAAGAGATGGCAGAGTATGGAAAGCGGGTAGAGGGGCTTCAAAATGGGGTGACAATAGTTCCACATAAGACGTGAGGACCCACAAGTCCGCCCATGCGCGCAACCAGACATTTTCGAAAAAATGAATAAGTGACGAGAAAGATAAAGTTCAGGGAAAAGAGAAACGGATATTTGGCTAAGTATAGAAGACGGAAAAGAAGGGCCAATATATTCACATCTGTAACATATATCCCATTTTCCTGCCAAGATATATACTTGGAAAGAAGTGTGAAGGTGGCGGGCACAGAAAACAACGACTAGGAATACGATCCACGAGTTTACTTGGTTCTTGGTTGTATGCTTCGTCTGTCAATTTGTATATCGTGGAACTCCGAGTCATTTTTTTAGCCAACCAACCCGCAAGTCCGATTGTCAATTTGTATAGTGCGGAACTCTGGGTGTTGTTTGTAGGACACAGAACTATAGAGGAAATGCTTTCCCTTTAATATAACTTCTGTGACGCAAATGTGGTATGGCTCGTTTTAGCACTTTTCCATGCATAAACAATGGCAATCTTGAGCCCACCAGCCCTGGAGCCCGTGTGTCAATTTGTATATCGCGGATCTCTGAATGTTGTTTGGAGGTCACAAAAATATAGAAGTGCAATGTTGAGCAAGCCAATGCGCAATTCCGCCTGTCAATTTGTATATCGCGAAACTCTAGGTGCTACTTGTAGGACACAGAACAATAGAGGGCCAATTTAGAGAAAGGGGAAGCGTTCGGCATAAACGTGTGAATCCGCCAAGCCACCCAGCAAGGCATTTTCGGGGAAAAAAAAAAACGATTAGGCAACCAAGAAGAGAAACTACAGGGGATAAAAGAGTGGGAAAATAGAAAGGCAGAGGGCAGTTTTTGTAAGCGCAAATTGGTTTCAAAGAAGCCCCATTGTTGCAAAACCATAATTTTCTACTAATTGTCAACAAATGCTTTGTTGAAGATTAGATTTTATTGCAACCTGTGCGTGTAAGTATGTTCTTGATGCATTCTTCCATGACTGTAACATATTAACTTAAGTATTAAACTTCATTTTCTACCAATTGTCAGCAAATGCTTTGTTGAAGATTAGATTTTATTGGAGCGTGTGGGTGTAAGTGTGTTTTTGATGCAGTCTTCCATGACTGTAACATATTAACTTAAGTATTAAACTTCTTGCATTATGAGTTGTTAGCATTAAAACTTAATAATTGTATGTCTGGAAACAAGAATGACGATTACATTGGTATTGCTATGTTGTATCTGCATTACGAATAGAATTGAACGTTGGTTTGAAACTGTGTGTAATCCATTTTTTGTTTGCATAAAAGCCTGGTGGATTGAAACAATACATTGTCATATAATTGTTACATGTTCCATCTTAGAAAAAATAACCTAAGTAAACACAATATCGAAGAACTACAAGACCACCGAACCATGCCAATGAGAACATGCGTTAAATCCAGAAAAGATGCAACAACGAAGACTCCAAGGCAAAAAAATTTAATAGCAAATCCATTTAAAAAAAAAAAAAACACTGAGTATTGTACATCTATCCCTAGAAATGGGACCCAATTCTTCAGGCCAAAACATTGAACATATCTGCCACAAACACAGGCACGAGATCCGCAGTATGCAGGATCCTTGCAACTTTCTCCTCGATGAATCATCATGTGGTAAAATTGATAGTTTTCAGAAGCTTCCTCTGATGAAGAAGACGAAAAACGTTGCAGGGAAAATGGAATAACCCTTAATTGAAAGTTAGGACACAACTAGAAACCACCTCTGCACAGTCGAACAAACTTCAGGGACACAAGTTTCACGTGCAATTTCAGAGGCCCAAATTAGTCCATTCTGGATGGAAGGAGATGACTAGTAGAAATATGCCTTGCAGCAGTGAGAGTTCTGGACCTGATTCCCGAAGATGTTAATTGTATATCCAGAGAACAACATAGTAGTCTCGCAAATGAATAATTTTTTGGCTTGAAATATATCTCTGGGAACATCAACATATCATTTCTTTACAGTGAAACTCTTCCGCCTAGAATGGACTAATTTGGACCTCTAGAATTCCTACTTTCGAGCTGCAAAGTGGCTATTGTGTTCAGCGTCGATTTCTTTTCTTAAACTCCTTTTGGTGTTGTCAGAATCACCATCACTGAGATGGGAAGTTCCGCCCATTATGGTTTATTTCAATTTGGGCGCAGGAGTGGGAACAGTCTCTGTATTGCCATCATCCATTGTCGTATCATCGCCCATCAGATCATCTTCTTCCAGCTCGGAATCCATGACATCAACCTCTGCGCCAGCCATCAATGCAACTGGGCAGGTTCTCAGACTAGGCAGGGTTGCCTTGGAATTCTTTGGCTTGAAATATATCTCTCGGTGTACCAAGGGACCATCTCCTTTTTTGCTCCTGGACGGAGGGAGATGAGTAGTAAGAATATGCCCTGGAATAGTGGAACCTCTGGCCATTATGAAAAAATGTGTTTATTGTATCTGGACAGAACTGTTGCCACAAGTTAATGAGAATTTTCGTTTTCTCCAGACGATGTTTGAAATGAAAATTGGGGAGGGATAATATAACCCTCCACAAATTATGGTTTGATGCGTATCAATGGAATATCTCCTCGAGCGTTTCGCTAATCAATGACAATCTCCAGAGTTCATGCAGAATGATTTGTTACCATTAAAGCTCACTAATTGCATATTTTGAAAAAAGTGCGAAGGTCGCGGTGACGACGAAGAGAGATGAAGAATTAGAGATTTCTTAAAGGCGCCAACCCGTCAACGCACAAAAACATATTGCATCATGTTTGAAATGAATACTTGGAAAGGATAACACACTTCTCTGCAAATCTTGGTTTAATTCGTAGTAATGACAAATCTTCTCCGACCTTCCGGACATTAATGACAATCTTAACTGTTCCTGTAGGATGAACTACTTGCATTAAAGCTTAATTATTGCATATCTGGAAACGAGTATGAAGGTAGCGGTGATGGTGAATTGCCACGAAGCATTGTACATTTCGTGCACCCGCCAACCCGCGAAACAAATTCCAAGAAATGCTCAAGTATGGAAAGCGGTCAGGCGGGTTACAAAAAAAAAAGGGCAGAAGATATACCCCGGGCAGAAAATTCCGCACCTAGACATATTCCAAAAAACGAGTAAGTAAAGAAAGGGAAAGCAGAGAGAAAAGAGAAAGCAGATGGAAATTTTTGGAAGCGAGAATTGGTCTTAACAATAACTATGGAGTGCATTAAACATGTTCTTCAATCAAGGAATAGGCACATCGAGCAATGTCTATAGTTTCCAGGATCTATTTGTATAAGAGAAGCATTGAAAAGTTACAAGACAATCATTTTTTGGATGTTGAAGTAAAGTTTCTATACTGTTAGCTTCACCGCAAGTATAACAACGACGAATATGAATTTTAATGTCCTCTCATTCATATGATTGTTCCATTAGACTTCGCATAATATATATTCTTTTATTTCAATTTGTTTGTTAATTTGTGGGTCGCAGAAGTTAGGGTGTTGTTTGCAGGCGGCGAAACAATGGAAACGCAATATTGAACCAACCTATTGGGTAACTTGCCTATTCGGAAAACCGCGAGCCAAAAAGTTTGTACAATATGAAACGGGGAAGTCGTCGGTCGGGCTGGTGATATAAAAGTAAGTGAAATCTAAAGATGTGAATCCGCCAACTTCCGCACCTAGAATTTTCCAAAAAACGAGTAATACACACTAAATATGTACTATAAAGTATGAACATGAGATTTTATAGAGCATGTACGGAGCCCGCATTCCATACTTAGCCACTTTTTGGATCGCGAGTTCTCGGGTTGGCGGGCTCAAAAGTGGGCCTCTATTGTTCCGTGGCCTACAAATAGCACCCAGAATTCCGCGATATACAAATTGACAAGCGGACCTGCGGGCTAGCTGGGTCAACATTGCACTCTTATTGTTTCATGTCATACAAACAATACTCGGAGTTCCACGACATACAAATTGACAGACAGACTCCAGGGCTGGCGGCCTCAAAATTGTGATTGTTTACGGATGGTAATCCCTATCAACTATTTAACATTATCTAAAAACATTATTTTAAATACTAAATTATTAATATTAAATATTGAAATAATACAATTTAATTAGACAAAAAGCTTTGTACAATATGAAACGGAGAAGTGGTTGGTCGGGCTGGTGATATAAAAGTAAGTAAAATCTGAAGAAGTGAATCCACCAACTTCCGCACCAAGAATTTTTTCGAAAAAATCGAGTAATACATAATATGTATTTTTAGAAAGTACGAACATGAGATTTTATAGAGCATGTACTGATCCCGCATTCCATACTTAGCCACTTTTTGGATCGCGGGTTCTCGGGCTGGCGGGCTCAAAATTGGGCCTCTATTGTTATGTGTCCTACAAATAACACCCAAGAGTTCCACGATATACAAATTGACAGGCGGACTTGCGGGTTGGTTGGCTCAACATTGCATTTCTATTTTTCTGTGTCCTTCAAACACCACTTGGACTGACGCCATATACAAATTGATAGATGGACTCCAGGGCTGGCGAGATCAAGATTGCGATTGTTTACGAATGGTGATCCCTATCAACTATCTAACACTACCTAAAAACGTTATTTTCAATACTAAAGTATTAATATGAAATATTGATATTCTACAATTTAATTACATAAAATTATTAAAGGATGATAAATATGTTATTTAAAAGAAAAACCCGCCTATTCGGAAACTTGCGTTCCAAAATATTTGTATAATATGAAACGGGGAAGAGGTCGGTTGGGCTGGTGATATAAAAGTGGGTGGAAATATGAACATGTGTATCCGTCAAGTTCCGCACCTAGAAATTTTCCCAAGAAACCAGTAATACATACTAAATATGTTCTTTTATAAAGTATGGGCATGAGATTTTATAGAGCATGTACGGATCCCTCATTCCATACTTAGCCACTTTTTGGATCGCAGGTTCTTGGGTCGTCGAGCTCAAAATTGGGCCTCTGTTGTTCCGTGCCTACAAATAGCACCCAGAGTTCCGCGATATATAAATTGACAAGCGGGCTTGCGGGCTATTTGAATTTTAAGGGCCTCGTGTTGATTTCATAGCACAATTGGACTTGGGCCAGTTTATATTCGTTTATTACAATATGAAACGGGGAAGTGGTCGGTCGGGCTAGTGATATAAAAATAAGTGAAATCTGAACACGTGAATCCGCCAACTTCTGCACCTATAAATTTTTCGAAAAATGAGTAATAGATACTAAGTATGTACTCTTATAAAGTATGGACAGTAATAGATACTAAGTATGTACTCTTATAAAGTATGGACATGAGATTTTTATAGAGCATGTACGTATCCTGCACTCCATACTTGGCCACTTTTTGGATCGCGGGTTCTTGCTCTGGCGGGCTCAAAATTTGTGCCTCTACTGCTCTGTATCCTACAAATAGCACCCAGAGTTCCGCGATATACAAATTGACAGGCGAACTTGCAGACTGGTTGGCTCAACATTGCACTTCTATTGTTCCATGTCTTCCAAACAACACTCAGAGGAAATGAGCAATACATACTTCCCTGGACATGAGATTTTATAGAGCATGTACGGATCCCTCATTCCATACTTAGCCATTTTTTGAATCATGGGTTCTCAGGCTGGCGGGCTCAAAATTGGGCCTCTATTGTTCCGTGCCCTACAAACAACACCCAAAGTACCGCAATATACAAATTGACAAGCGGACTTGCAGGTTGTCTGGGTCAACATTGCACTTCTATTGTTCCGTGTCCTCCAAGCAGCAGTTAGACTTCTGTGATAGACAAATTGACAGACGAACTCCAGGACTGGCGGGCTCAAGATTGCCATTGTTTACGGATGGGCATCCCTATCAACTATCTAACATTATCAAAATACATGATTTTCAAATACTAAATTATTAATATTAAATATTGATATTGCACAATTTAATTACATAAATTATCAATATTGAACTCGTTGATCTGGTAACTCGCCTATTCGGAAAAACTGCTGGCCAAAAAGTTTGTACAATATGAAACGAGGAAGCAGTCGGTAGGGGTGGTGATATAAAAGTAAGTGAAATCTGAAGACGTGAATCCACCAATTTCCGTACCAAGGAATTTTTTGAAAAATGAGTAATACATACTAAATATGTACTATAAAGTATGGACATGAGATTTAGTAGAGCATGTACAAATCCCGCATTCCATACCTAGCCACTTTTTGAATCGTGGTTGTCGGGCTCAAAATTGGGCCTTTACTGTTCCATGCCCTACAAATAGCACCCAAAATTCCGCGATATACAAATTGACAAGCGGACCTGCAGGTTGGATGACTCAACATTGCACTTCTATTGTTCTGTGTCCTCCAAACAACACTCAGAGTTCTGCGATATACAAATTGACGGACGGACTCCAAGGATGGTGGGCTCAAGATTGCCATTGTTTACAGATGGTAATTCTTATCAACTATCTAACATTATCTAAAAACATTATTTTCAATACTAAATTGTTAATATTAAATATTGATATTGTACAATTTAATTAGGCAAAAAAGTTTTGTACAATTTGAAACGGGGAAGCGGTCGGTCGGGCTAGTGATATAAAAGTAAGTGGAAATCTGAACACGTGCATCTGCCAACTTCCACACCTAGAAATTTTCCGAGAAATAAGCAATACATACCAAATAAGTACTTTTATAAAGTATGGACATGAGATTTTATAGAGCATGTACGGATCCTTCATTCCATACTTAGTCACTTTTTGGATCACGGGTTCTCGGGCTGGCGGGCTCAAAATTCAGTCTCTATTGTTCTGTGTTCTACAAATAGCACCTAGAGTTCCGCGATATACAAATTGACAGGTGGACTT
>CBVK0100352155.1:0-21443 GCA_900067695.1 Picea abies
AGTTTTAAAAGCGGTTGGTTAAGGTTACCTTTGCAGATTTCTTCTCTTTTTCAACCTCTAGGAAATTGACAGAGTGATAACATACCCAATGCCTCCTTGCTGCTAGTCTCTACTAACTCTATCATCAGCCTTCTGATCTTCTCGATCACTTTGTCTAGCTACTCCCGTGACTGGTCCTATTCATGCAGTCTCCTTAGCTGAAAAACTTTTCTATGATTGGGCAGATCACTGTGATCTCCCATGCCATCCTTTTCATCTACCGTGGCCTCAACCTACCATGCTGCTACAAATTCCATCTCTGCAGTCTTCTCTCAATTGACCTGTTGTTCAGTCACCTTCTCTGACAACTGTTCTTTTTCCAGTCCTCTTGTTGGCCCTAGATTGTTCAACCAATCCTCCAACATCTTCAGCTCCGTCTCCCATGGAGTGATTAATCTGCCTGCCTATTCTTCGTCTTCCTCTACTTCCAGCTTCAGTGTTGTAGCTTCCTCAGCTTCCTTGCTAAAAGCATTGATCCATTCTTCATAATTCTAATTCTCCTCTCCTGCTTGGGCAGCCTCAGATATCTGCTCCAGTTCCTCTTTGACAGTCTCAGCTAGTTGTCCTTGTATTGTTGTTGCACCTACAACATAGATTTATGCCTCCCCTATATTATGTGGTAGGAATACCTGAATTCCCCCAATCATTTGAAGATTCTCCTTATCTTCTTCCTCTGTCAGCTACTCTAGCTGATTCAAATCCATCTCTGAGCTCACCTACTCTGTCAACTCCTCAGGCTGATTCGAACTCGCCCCTGAGTTTATGAGACTCTCACATAGCCTCATCTACTTATCCTTGCTCACTTGGAAAATTGGGATTTCTTTGTTGCCCTCCTGGAAGTCTATGAGATCAACTGATCCCATCTCTTTTCCCTTTCCCACCTAGCAATTTGGAAACCTTCTACTACCCTCCTGACAGTCTATGAGATCTCGTTGTGATCTCCATCCATTGTCCACTTGGCAATTTGAAATTCCCTGGCTGTCCTCATGACAGTCTATGAGATCCCGCAGCGATCTCAACTCTTTTCCCACTTGGCAATTTGGAATTGCCTCTGTGCCCTCCTAGCAGTTCTTGAGATCTTCAGTCGATCCCATTTCAATAAGATTTCTCTCAGTCTCTGGTTTACATATCTGAACCCTTTTTTCTGGTCTGTTGAGGTTTTCCACATACCTCAGCCATCCTCTCAACAGCCTATGCTGTCTTCTAGCCATCAACTCCTTGACTGGCCATTTTTCTTTTTCCTTCATCATGGGCCATTCATATACCCATCTCGACTTGGCTTTCTGCTATATCTCCAATGCAAGTTCATCCATCCTCACGTTCTGTTGATCCGCAATGCAAGATTTTCTATCTCTGCCATTATATCAGCGAGCTCTTCATCTATGTCTTCTTTAATCACCAACTCCTGGTTCTTCCTTCCAGCATACCTACGACATTCAATAGCCATGTCGCTGTCTCTCTGCCCTCCTGGAAAATTTTTTGTCACTCCTACAAATCTGAGTGCTTCGGCCTCTTACTACAGTCTTGTTGACTATCTTCTTGATTGTTGCCTACCCACGAACAATCACCATAGAGTTTTAGTACTCTATCTTCTTTTGTCTTTTGCCTTCTCCCTCTGCTTGAAATATACAAAAAGAGTTCTTTCTCTGATACCAAAACTGATGCAAACACACTCTATGTCTGCTCACAGGATCGTTCATTCAACTCTCGGGCCAAAGCAGCTCTTTTGATCCCCACGGGAATCGCTATTCACAACAATCCATAGGTCCTTCTTTCCCTGTCATGACCTCTACACACGCCTGTGACTGTTCCCTCCAAAATGGAGTCCATGTTTCCACAACAGGAAATGCAATGATCGGCTTCAGGGTTTTCTATTCCCGATGTCGAGATTCCTCGACCCCTCGACCTTCCAATCCCCGAAATGCTGACAAGGCTTCAATCAACAATTTTCCCCTTGGGCTGTGCTTTGGCCCATATAACCATTCCTCATATGAACATGACCTTCTCTTGAGAATTCACTATTCGAGGGCCTGACCTATCGACCTCCTGACTCCTGATTCACTGATCCGCGAAATGTCGAATTGGCAATGCCTTAGCCCCGCCTGGCTAGGCTCCGGTCCAAGTGACCATCCTTCACATGGTCAATACCTTATCCTCTTCGCTTCTGTTCCATCACACTCCCAATCTCCGATGTTTGAATCCACGATATGGGTGATCTCGCAACACGTTTCCACTCCCCAATGAATGGCTTAGGTTCTCTCGAGACTTCACTACTCGCAAACCCTATGACACAATCTTTTCAACTTGAACCCTCGGTAGCTGAAATATCGATGGGTCCCTTGATCCCCACCACGTGTCTCAATGAACGGATGGCTCAGATCTAATATCACTTTTTCGCGATTTTGGACGCCGAGTGCCCGGACTCTTGCCCTCTGAACTCTCAAACTCTTGAATGCCGAAATCTTGCTATCAACTTCTTTGGGACTTTTCTCCTCTACTTACAAGGGTTTAAACCCATGCAACTTTTGATAGATCTAACGGTTGTTGGTTGTTTCTACCAAGATTTGATGGTTCAGATCTGTGTTTTTTGTGCACTTCTCTATTACACTGCCTCCTGGACGTGAAGCCTTTCAATGGTCCATATCACTTTTCCTCAGCCTAATCTGACAGTTGTTGTGCCTCCTTCCTGAGAATGCACACGCTTTTGACGCAAGCGCACCACCCAGGGCACGCCTTCTCTCACCAGGTCCTTCTCTTCCCTAGGCCTGAAGAACTAAATTTCTCTTCAAACCCCCTTATCGAAAGTCCTCAACACCCACAGGATGCTCTTTATGGTTTCCCACTGTCCAATCGGGAAATCGGGCCTCGCATGATCGCAAGTCCTGTACTCAAAGGTTCGGGTCTCCCAATTCCCCGAAACCCAATGAAATGTTCACTTCACACCTTCCTTTCTCTTATCAGGAATTCTCCCATCGGGAAATCAGGACTTACGAGGTCACGAACAACTTGCCTTGCAATTCCTCGATTCCTGATCGCCGATGGTACCTCTACACCCCTTAGCTCCTCCGGCTAACTCCTGTTCACATGTGACCTTCTGGTCCACAAGACAACGGTCCTTCTCCTATCGGAATTTTGGAATTCTTGAATTTGAAAGATGTAGAACTCACACCCTTGAGATTTCTGATTCTTTGATTTTCGATGCCACCTAGCGTCGACCCACTGTAGGGCTCGACCTTCCAACACCTGTCCTTTTACTATGGTTCCTTAACCTGGTCGGGAAATCACATATCAGAATATCACAATTCACTTTGTCAATGTACACGGGACTTTCAATTCCCCAAACCCCGATATAAATTGCCACCTGTCCTCTGTTCTAGCACCTAGGGCCCACACTCCTATGGTGATCGGGAAATCGCATTTTAGAGTTTTACAATTTTTGTTTCACAATTTCACAGGACCCTCCAAGTCTCAAAACCCGACACAGATGACACCTGTCCTCCACTGAACTGTTGTGACTGTGGGACCGTCGCATTTCAGGATTTCATGATTTCTCTTGTCGTGAGTTTCTCTTCCCTGAAAATCCTGAAATTCTGATCCTCGATGCACATGTGGGCTCTCTCTCCTCCACGTCACCACTTCCTCATTGCGCTATCGGGTATCATGGAATCACGACTTCTAATGCAATGATTTCTTCGTATGCAGAAAACCCGAAATGCTGAACCCCAACTCTTTTCGATCCTCGTACATGCGTCCCTCAAATCGAACGGCTCTGGCTATGTCGGGAAATCACGGATCATGATTCCATGGTGCAAGAGTTTCACGACTCCGAAAAACCCGATATCTCAAACTCCGATGCTCCGAGATCTCTTGCCACGTGTCCTCGCTAATGGATGGCTCTGATCCTATCGGGAAATCACAGATCGCGATTTCAACATGCACAAGTTTCTTGCCCTGGAGAAATCCTATGCCTCCAAACTCTGACTCGTCAAGATCTCCTGTCACGCGTACTCACAAATGGACAGTTCAAGGCTCCCATCGGGAAATCATGGATCACGATTCCAACATGCGAGAGTTATGTGTCTTCGAAAACCTCGAAATGCTGAACCCCGACTCGCTCCGGATCGCTGACACGTTTCCCATTAGGGATCTACAACTATGATTCCTTTTTGGGATTTCGTGAACCACAAGGTCCCGATTCTCTGCTTGGACAAAACCCCGATGACCTTGATATCCTGATGACTCTTCTAGGACTCCTCATCTACTCACTGGGACCTAAACCCTGCGTTACTCCCCAAGATCTAATGGTTATCGGGATCTCACCGATCTTCTCTGTGAATCCTGACTGTCGATTTCTCCTCCTAGAATATTTCTTCAGAAGGCTAACTGCTCTTTCTCAGAACTTGTTCTCTGACACCTGCACTCGCATCTCCTTCTCAAACCTTCTTCGGGCACAAACTCCTATGCCCTCTTTTGACGATATCATGAAGGTGCTACACCTCCTAAACTTTTTCACTTTGATTCTTCAGAGGAACTTTCATGCACTCCTTGCGCTCAGTATTCAACAACTTCCCAAGTGTTGAGTCCTTCCGACTCTATGTACTTCCTGCAGAAGCAGTCTTCAATCTCCTTTCTTCTCAGATTTCTACCTAAACACATGAAATAACCCACACAACATAACAACAGTGCCTAACAGGAGGAAATGTTCATAAATAGAGCATTAAATACACATACACAGAGAATAACACAATAGCCATGAATCTGAATCAACTTCTTCTATTAATCCCAGATCTATACATGGGCGTTTTCTACAACTCTCTACTATTCTCCTATGCTCTGGATTCTTCTAACTCTTGTTGCTAATGTTACAATGATACAAATGAGGGTGTCTGTATCCGGTTTCCCTCCTGCAGTCTAAAACTATCTAATCTAAGAATTTAATTCTATCTACCTGCAACTACTACTATAAATGCCTCTATCTATCTCAGACAAGAGCATATGGCTCGAGGTCTGATTACATTCTTACCAAGGTGCCTAAAATAAATGATCTCATTTATATTCAGTGCATCAACTTCAAGGGAAGATTTAAAAATTCAAAAACTTGTGTTGGACGTCTTCCAGTTGTCTTCTGCTTCCACGTTGGTTCTGCTTGTCGTGAGGGATGCTCCTGCACCATACTCCCTTGCTTGAAAATTTGCATGGGCTCCTGGCCATGAGCTCCTGCATGGTATGTCCATGCTTCTGAATCTCTTCTTCAGTCTCCCAGCTGGCATCTTGAATTGGATGACCCTTCCACTTAACCAAATATTCAAAATATTCTTTCCTCCTGGTTTTCTTACCCACTCGTTTGTTCAGTATCTGCTCCATCTATGGCTTCTCTGCAACTGGAATCTGCTTCTGCCACTGGACCTCTGGTTGATCATCACCTTCTGCTCCTACTTCATCTTCTTTATATGGATATAAATACGAAACATTAAATATCGGAGATATTCCAATGCCATCTGGTAACTCAATTTCATAAGCATTCTGTCCCATTTTCTTTAAGACCTTGCATGGCCCAATTTTATTCATCTTCAACTTGTTGTATGTTCCTCTCAGGAACCTTTCTTTCCTCAAATGTGCCAGAACTAGATCACCACCTTCAAACTAAAGTTGTCTCTGATGCTGATCTGCTCTGCGCTTGTACTCATGACTTGACTTCAATAGTCGCTCCTTCACCTGGTTGTGAATTTCCTTCATTGCTTCAGCGAATTCTCCTGCACTAGCGCTGCTAGTATCAGTCTGTCCTGAATCCCTCAATTCAGAAACTCCTCTTGGTTGCATTCCATATACAATCTGAAATGGAATTTTCCCTATGCCCTGATTTTCTGATTCATTGTAAGCAAACTCTGCTTGTGATAATATGCTATCCCAGCTGCTATGGTACTCTGTCACCAAGCTCCTCAACAAATCTCCCAGAATTCTATTGACTACTTATTTTTGTCCATTCGTCTGAGGATGATAAGCAGAACTAAACATCAAATTAGTTCCTAGCTTCTTCCACAATGTTATCCAAAAATTCCCTATGAATTTTGTGTCCCTGTCTGAGACTATGCTTTTCGACAATCCATGGAGTCACACAATCTCCTTGAAAAACAAATTTGCGATGTGAGTCGCATTGCTGGTTTTCTAGCATGGGATAAAATGTGCCATTTTGGAAATCCTGTCAACTACCACAAAGATGGAATCAACACCTCTTTGTGTCCTTGGCAATCCCAATACAAAATCCATGCTAATTTCATCCCACGGCTTCTCAGGTATGGGAAATGGTTGATAAAAACCCGCATTATGTTTCCTCCCTTTTGAATGTTGGCAAATCTTGCATCTGTCCACAAACCTCTTGACCTCTGACCGCATCCTTGGCCAAAAGTATGACTCACTCAGCTTTGAAAATATCTTATCATGACCAAAATGTCCTGCTAATCCACCATTGTGCTTCTCTTTCAACAATTTCTCTCTCATGGAGCAATTCGGAATACACAGTTGATTGCCTTTGAACAACAATCCATCCTGGATCACATACTCTATCCACTGGCTTCTATCTTTGAGAACTGGATTCCCAGCTGCTTCATAAGCTTCCTTGAAGTCTAAATCATCTGCATACATGTCATTCATATCATCAAAGCCTAACGTTCTGACTTTGAACTCCTGCAACAACAAGCATTTCCTACTCAAAGCATCAACAACTTTGTTAGCAGTACATGAAATGTGTTTAATTACAAATGTAAAATTCTGCATATATTCTACCCATTTAGCATGTTTCCGATTCAACTTCTGAGTCACAAATTGTAATGCATGGTTATCACTATATAAAACAAATTCTTTCAGAATCAAATAGTGCTTCCATTTCTTCAATGCCTGTATGATGGCATAGAATTATTTATCATATGTGGAGTATTTATCCTTTGCCTCATTCAGCTTCTTGCTGAAATATGCAATCGGCTTATCTTCCTGGCTCAAGACTGCTCCAATTGCAAACCCGCTTGCATCACATTTTACCTGAAATGTTTTTTGAAAATATGGCAACACCAAAACTGGTTGCTCTGTAATCTTTCATTTCAATAAATTGAAACTCTTCTCAGCTTCTTCAGTCAAGTGAAAAGATTTATGTATTTTCTTGACTGTATCCATCATTGCTGCACTAATTCCACCGAAATTTCTAATGAATTTCTGGTAGAAACTAGCCAAACCATGAAAACTCCTCACCTAGAAAATATTTCTCGGTGATGGCCAATTCTTAATTACCTCCACCTTATCTGGATCCATCCTCAACTCATTTGTAGAAATAACAAACCCCAAATAAATGAGTTATGTCTTCATGAATGAGGATTTCTTCATATTTATCAACAACTTCTCCTGCTGTAATTTCTTCATCACAATAGCCAAATGCTTCAAATGTTCAGCCTTTGTCTTGCTGAAAACCAATATGTCATCCAGATACATGATGACAAATTTCCCAATGAACTCCTTCAGGACTTCATTCATCAACCTCATAAAGGTACTTGGTGCATTCGTCAAGCCAAACGACATGACTAGCCATTCATACAAACCTTCATTTGTCTTGAATGTTGTTTTCCATTCGTCACCTTCTCTCATACGAATCTGATGATATCCACTCTTCAAATCTATCTTTGAAAAAAAAATCTCCCCACTTAAGAAATCCATCAAATCTTCCATCCTTAGCAATGGGAATCTATACCTGATGGTTATCTTGTTTATTTCCCTTGAATCAGTGCACATCCTCCAGCCTCTGTCTTTCTTCGGACTGAGTACTGTTGGAATAGCACACAGACTCAAGCTTTCCCTGACCAAGCCTTTGTCTAACAACTCTTGGACCTGTCTTTTAACCTCTTCATTCTTCTGTGGTGTCAACCTATACGCGGCTTTATTTGGCAGACTAGATCCTGGTATGAGGTCTATATGGTGACTCATGCTCCTCATCGGTGGCAACGAACGAGGTAGTTCATCCACTACAATATCAATGAACTCTTCCAATAGTTCCTAAACTTCCCCTGGAAAATCGTCCACTCTTGTGCTAGTCAGAACAATTCTCAGGTTTCTGACCACAAAGAATTGTGGATCCTCCTTCTTCTTAACTTCTGTAAGAAGTTCCTTCCCACTCATGATAAGTACTTTGTTGTGTACCTCCAGCTTCACCTCTTTATCTTCAATTGGACACAACATATGAGTTCTCCCATTCTTTTCCAGGGTATATGTATTCTTCCTCCCATCATGAATTACACTTCTATCATATTGCCATGGTCTGCCCAACAATAAATGATAGACATCCATAGAAATAACATCACATAAAATTTTATCATTATATCCTCCTATCTTAATGTCAACTAAGCACTGTTTAGTGACATTTACCTGATGTCCCTTCTATAACCATGAAACTTTGTATGGTTTTGGGTGATCAGTTGTCTCCAGCTCCATCTTTTCTACCATCTCGATTTAAACGAGATTATTGGTACTTCCACTATCCACGATGACCTTGCATGGCCAACCCTTGGTCTTGCAAGCAATCCTAAAAAGACTATTCCTCTGTGCTGGATTCTCCATCTCCTTCTCTGGCGTCAATAGGAATTTTCGCATCACCAACGATCTTTCGCCTTCAGCGTACTCTGCCTCAACATCTCACCTCTGTGCCTCGACGATGTGAGCTTCTCCTCCATCCTTCCTATCTGGACAGTCGACTGACTTGTGTCCATTTTTTCCACACGTGAAGCATGTGATTACTCCACCTCTTCCTCTTCCTCTGCCTCTGGTACGAGGAAACGTATTATTATCAGCATATCCTCCTCTCTGCTCAATATGCTTCTCTTTTTTATCAGCATATCGCCCTCTCTGCCAACTTCCAACTCTCTCTATCTGAGTTTGAGGTTTCTTCCAGTTGTCCTTGGGCTTTTGGTATTATCTTGGGCAACCGATTTTCCTTTGGGCTGACTTCTGCCTCTTCCCTTCTGATTTTGTTTACAGCTCAGCTTCTCCTCATGTTTTAGAGCCAATTGGTATGCATCCTCCACAGTTCGGATGGTCGCCAAATTTATTTCATCTTGAATTTCATACCTCAGGCCATTCATATACCTGGCCACCTTTTCGTCATTGCTTTCGCGATGACTTGCTCTGATATTCAACCTGTAAAATTCCTCAGTATACTCTTTCACTGTCATCAACTTCTATCTCAGGTTCTGCATCCTCCTGAATAGAGAAATTTGATAATCTCTGGGAATGAATTTTGCCTTCATTTTTGCAATCATCCTGTCACACCTCTTAATCTTCTGCTTGCCTTGGCAATGCCTGTCATCTTGCAGTTCATCCCACCATAAGGTTGCATGTCCCTTTAATCTTGTGATAGCATGTCTAACCTTCTTGTCAGTGTAAGTGTCAAGATCTCTAATCCAGTCTAGCAACTCTTTTGCATCCAGACTCCCTTCATAAGCTAGAATGTCCATCTTTGTTTTCGAACTCATCCAAGTGATAGCCTTAATTAAATGCTCATTGGCTGCATCTTCTGCCAGGATTTCTTCTCCTCCGCGTCCAACACCCTCTTCATCTTCGGATTCACTGGCATCCCCTACATCATCTTTGCACCTCTGTGATGTCTCCATGTCCTCCATTCTGGCACGAGGATTTCATATTTCTCTCTCCATGTCTGGATTCTATCCTTGCCTACCTCTTTCTCTGGACATTTCTCTTTCTCTGGACAATTCGCTTGCCTCCTCTGGATCGGGTGATTGTCTGCCTCTTATCCTTGGCGGCATGGTTAATTCTCCTTGTCCTCTGCTATAGAAAGAAAATAAGCTTTTCTATGCTCTGATACCACTTGATGCAAATGCGCCACCCAGGGCACGCCTGCTCTCACCAGGACCTTCTCTTCCCTAGGCCCAAAGAACTAAATTGATCTTCAAACCCCCTTATCAGAAGTCCTCAACACCCACAGGATGCTCTTTATGGTTTCCCACTGTCCAATTGGGAAATTGGGCCTCGCGTGATCGCGAGTCCTGTACTCACAGGTTTGGGTCTCCCAATTCCCTGAAACCCGATGAAATGTTCACTTCACACCTTCCTTTCTCTTATCGAGAATTCTCCCATCGGGAAATCGGTACTTACGAGGTCACAAACAACTTGCCTCGCAATTCCCCGATTCTCGATCTTCGATGGCACCTCTGCACCCCTTAGCTCCTCCATCTAATTCATGTTCACATGCGACCTACTAGTCCACAAGACCATGGCCCTTCTCCTATCATAATTTCAGAATTCGTGGATTTGAAAGATGTAGAACTCACACCCTTGAGATTTCCAATTATCCGATTTTCGATGCCACCTAGCGTCAACCCACTCTAGGGCTCGACCTTCCAACACCTGTCCTTTTACTATGGCGCCTTAACCCAGTCGGGAAATCGCGTATCGGAATATCGCAATTCCCATTGTCAATGTATAGGAGACTTTCAATTCCTGGAACCCTGATATAAATTGCCACCTGTCCTCTATTCTAGCACCTAGGGCCCACACTCCTATGGTGATCGGGAAATCGCATTTTGGATTTTCATGATTTTCGTTGCACAATTTCACAGTACCCTCCAAGTCCTGAAACCCAACACAGATGACACCTGTCCTCCACTGAACTGTTGTGACTGTGGTACCGTCGTGTTTCAGGATTTCGCAATTTCTCCTGTCATGAGTTTCTCATCCCCGAAAATCCCAAAATGCTGATCCTTAATGCACGTGTGGGCTCTCTCTCCTCCACATCACCACTTCCTCATCGTTCTATCAGGTATCGTGAAATCATGACTTATAATGCAATGATTTCTTTGTATGCAGAAAACCCGAAATGTCGAACCCCGACTCTTTTGGATCCTTGGACACGCGTCCCTCAAATTGAATGGCTCTGCCTATGTCGGGAAATCAAGGATCGCGATTCCATGGTGCAAGAGTTTCACGACTCCATAAAACCCGATATCCCGAACTCCGACGCTCCGGGATCTCTCGCCACGTGTCCTCGCTGATGGATGGCTCTGATCCTATCGGGAAATCGAAGATCATGATTTCAACATGCACGAGTTTCTTGCCCTAGAGAAATCTGATGCCTCCAAACTCCAACTTGTCAGGATCTCCTGCCACACATCCTCGCAAATGGACGGTTCAAGGCTCCCGTCGGGAAATCACGGATCGTGATTCCAACATGTGAGAGTTCTATGTCTTCAAAAACCCCAAAATGCTGAACTCCAACTCACTCTGGATCGCTGACACGTGTCCCGTATGGGATCTACGACTATGATTCCTTTTTGGGATTTCGTGAACCACAAGGTCTCGATTCTCTGCCTGGAAAAAACCCCGATGACCTTGATATCCTGATGACTCCTTTGGGACTCCTCTTCTGCTCGCTAGTGCTTAAACCCCGGGCTACTCCCCAAGGTCTAATGGCTTTCAGGATCTCGCCAATCTTCTCTGTGAATCCTGACCGTCGATTTCTCCTCCTGGAAGATTTCTTGAGAAGGCTAATTTCTCTTTCTCAGAACTCATTCTTTGACGCCTGCACTCGCATCTCCTGCTCGAACCTTCATCGGGCACAAATTCCTGTGCTCTCTTTTGAAAATATCACGAAGGTGCTACACCTCCTGAACTTTTTCACTCTGATTCTTCATAGGAACTTGTGCGCACTCCTTGCGCTCAACATTCAACAACTTCCCAAGTGTTGAATCCTTCCGACTTTGCGCACTTCCTGCAGCAGCCGTCTTCAATCTCCTTTCTTTTCAGATTTCTACCTAAACACACGAAATCACCTGTACAACATAACAACAGTGCCTAACAGGAGGAAATGTTGATAAACAGAGCATTAAATACACATACACAGAGAATAACACAACAACCATGAATCTGAATCAACTTCTTCCATTAATCCCAGATCTATACATGGGTGTTTTCTACAACTCTCTGTTATTCTCCTATGCTCTGGATTCGTCTAACTCCTATTGCTAATGTTACAATGATACAAATGAGGGTGTTTGTATCCCATTTCCCTTTTGCACTCTAAAACTATCTAATCTAAGAATTTAATTCTATCTACCTACAACTACTACTATAAATGCCTTTGTCTATCTCAAATAAGAGCGTATGGCTTGAGGTCTGATTACATTCTTACCAAGGTTCCTAAAATAAATGATCTCATTTATATTCAGTGCATCAACTTCAAGGGAAGATTTAAAAATTCAAAAACTTGTGTTGGACGTCTTCCAGCTGTCTTCTTCTTCCACGTTGTTTTTTCTTGTCATGAGGGATGCTCCTGCATCAGCTTTCTTCCCATACTTGGAAGAATTTCAAATTATCAAAGGCCTCAACCTTTGCCCCTTTTTTTGTGAGCTCTACGACCTTGAGTTCTCATCTACGTGCATATGAAAACTCTCCTCCTCCTAAGATTTGGGTACTATGAACTTGTCAAAGAGTTATGTGGCTTCTACACTCCTTGTAGTTATGCTCTGTGAACTGAAAGCACTAACCCTCCTGAGCTTTGGCCTTCTCTAAAACCTTAAGAGGTTTCCATGACTCCTGCACTCCTTGCAGAGTCTTTGAATGCATGCAAAGGTGTTGTCTCTTCTGATCTTTCCTGCTCCTTAGAACTTAAGGGAATAAATATTCTTTCCTTCTCCTGCAGATGGAGAATTATGAGGCCCTCCTGGCGTTCAATCTACTCGAGAAACTTATTGCTGAGTATTTTTGGGTATTCAATAACCTTGTGAATATGCTCAATGCCCACTTGGCAGAGCCTCTTGTAGAACTCCTCAGGGATTCTGTCTTCTTCTGAACTCAACAGAGTTCCTCTCATGCACTTAAAGTACTTACTCCATGCCCACCTGGCATAGTATTTTCTTATAGAATATCCAACAGTTCCGCCTTCTATGTTCTCCTTACACCTGCTCAATGCCCACCTGGCAGAGCTCTCAGAATCCTTAGTGATTCTGACTTCAGTCTGAACTCACAACAGAGTTCTTCCTTATCCATCTATGCATGTGCTCAATGCCCACTTGGCAGAGCTTTACATAACTCAAAGAGAGTTTCTATTTGCCACTATATCTCTTATACATAGCCTTGCCTCTAAGGTATTCAACAACATTGAGGTCTTCTTATGAGCGAATGATTCCAGTTATTGTGCCCACCTAGCATGCCTCTGTCTGACTCTGCAGAGTTCATAAATGCATCCTCTATGCATGGCTATCGGAACCCGTAGTTTTCTATCACACCCTCCTGGTGTGAAGCCTCAAAGACCTCTCAAACTCGAAATCAAACACACTCCTGCAAATGCATAAACATGACATACCTTCTCAACATAAATAGAACACACACAAACATTTATTTAACACTAGATAATATGTAGGGAAAACTATTGTTTATATTAAAATGGAAAATTCCTGTTTGTACAAGGTGTTCCTAAGCACAGCCTGTAACAAGGTCTTGGCTCCTTCTCTTCTGCTCTCTACTCACTGCTCAACTATTCAACTCTTCTCCACTCTTCTCTATGCTAACTACTACAAAATGAGACCCCAAAAGATCTTTTTACCTAAGGGGTTCTTCGATCTCTTCCCTCCAAACCTCAACTACCCTATTCAATTACATTCAATGGTTGTCTAGTCCGCAGATCGGATCTAGATCACAACCTTACAAACATTAAAGGCCTATCAACCTAGAGTTTGCGCAAAGGCATGACTTCCCAGCTCAACAAATTAAAACATTTATTTACGTTCAATTAATTATATTCATTCGAAACAAAAACGAGGACTATGCCTCTCTTCAGCTTTGAATGCATGTGCTTGATGTGGTTGGCTGGCTGGCTGGCTGGCTGAGGTGAGATGATGCTCCTGCATCACTTTCGAGGTTAACTGTAATGCAACTGGAGTGGCCATTTGTGTAGTCTTGAGTCAGGATGATAAGCATGTTGCTTATTCCAATGAGAAGTTGAATGATGCTAAGAATAAGTATTCAACACATGAAAAGGAATGTTATTCTTTAATTCAAGATTTGAAAAAGTGGAGACATTATATCATGCCGAAGGAATTTATTTTGTATACTAATAATCATGCTTTGTAGTTCAGAACCAGACAAGATAAATTGAACTAGAGACATGCCAAATGGGTATAACTCATGAATAAATTTACTTTTGTCATTAATCATATTAATGGGAGTGATAACAAAATTGCATATGCTTTGAGCAATAGATGTTTAATCTTCTAGTAGTTCCAAGTGGAGACCTTGGGATTTGAACACCTCAAGGAGATGTACCAAGAAGACCGAAACTTCAAGGAACATTATGAATCATGTGAATATCCTTTTTTGAGGGATAGACATCAATGGATGGAGTATATGATCCAATTGGACTATTATTCAAAGGAAGTTGATTGTGTATCCCAAGATGCTTAATGAGGGAGAATTTGTTAAAGGAGAAACATAGCGGAGGATTGGATGGACACTTTGGCCATGATAAAACATATGCACATTTGAGTTATTCATACTATTGGCCAAGTATGAGGTCTAATGTGAGGAATTTCATGGATAGATGAAAATTTTTCTATTATTCTAAAGGAAAGAAAAAAAACACTAGATTGTATCAGTGATTATCTATTCCAGATAGGTCGTGGGATGCTATAAGTATGGATTTTGTTCTGGGATTGCCAAGAACTTAGAGGGGAAATTATTCATCTTTGTGGTGGTTGAAATATTTTCAAAGATGACACATTTTATACCATGTCACAAAACCAATGATTCTACCCACATAAAAAATCTATTTTTCAAGGAGATTGTGATATTGTATGGGTTACCTAGGAGTATAGTATCATACATAGATACCAAATTTGTGGAAAAGTTTTGGAGGACCTTGTGGAAGAAGTTGGGAAATGTTTTTTTCTTTTGGTTCAGCATATCACCCTCAAACAGATGGATAGATTGAGGTAGTGAATCGAAGCTTAGGGAATCTGCTAAGGAGTTTGGTAACTAAACATAATAGTTAGTAGGATCAAGTTTTACATGAAGAGAAGTTTTCATATAACAACAAACCAAATATGAGTACTAGTTAGATTCAATTCCATATATTAAATGGAATGAATCCAAGAGGAATTTTAGAATTGAGATATTTGGGACAGACTGAATTTTGAAGTGCAGGAGCATAGAAGTTTGTTTCATAGATGAAAAAATGGCATGATCAAATCAAAATACAAATATAGGATAACATCCAAAGATACAAGGACATAATAGAACCAAAAATAAAAGAGGTGAATTTTGAGATCAGAGTTCAAGTATTGGCACACCTGAGGGAGGAAATATTTCCAAGAGGGAAATATAATAAGTTGAAGATGAAGAAGATAGGCCCTTGTAAAATCCTCAGAAAATATGCTACAAATGCTTATGAGATTGAACTACCATAAGACATTGGAATTTCACCAATATTCAATGTAGCATACTTACACCCTTACAATATGGATGAAATAGAAGGGACAAATGATCAAGAGGAGATTCAGTGGAAGTGATAGATTCCCGTAGAAAAAATGTCGTAGATAGAAAATATTTTGGACTGGAGAATAAGTAAGAAAACCAAGAGGAAAGTTCACTATGAATATCCAGTTAAGTGGGAGAATCATCCAATAGAAGATGCCAGTTGGATAACTAAAACTGATATCCATAAGCATGGAAAGACAGTGGAGGATATCATGAATAGGATTCCATGAATCTTTTTGTCTAGAGGACTATGATGCAAGAGAATCAATCCTACTTAGCAGCGTGTCAGAAGCTAGCACAATAACACAAGGAGGGAGCAGATCCCAAGGAAAGAGAAGCGTCAGCCTTCTCATTTTGTTTTAGATTTATCATTTAATGTAATAAAGGTTGTAAGTCTTGAGGAAGAGAGATTCATTGTATTGTGAAAGGATAAGTGTAAATTTCCTTTAATGGGTCGTAGTTTGTACAGATCATGAGTGATCGCCTCAGATATGAATATTGTAAATGAATATTTATTGTAATAAGATTAGTGGTAGGATGATTAGTTATGATATGAAAGCACTAGGATGGTCTAGAGGGAAGGATCGAGAATATCTCTCATACATAAATAGATGTAATCTATTCCCAAATGAGGTTGTTGTTAGCCATTGTTAGTTGTTGTAAAATTTGAAAGAGGCTATTGAGAGCTATGGAAAAAACCTTGTAAATGTTTTGTTGAAGGATTATAGAAGAACGTATGATTTCCTTCAGATTTTTGTGCTTGTTAGTGTTTGAGTAACTGGGTAAATGTTTTGATATTCATCTTTGTCTTTTAAGTGTATGCATGCATATTAATGGCTTATTGAATGAATCCTTGATGTTTGTTTAAGTTTCAATTATTTATCTTCTGAAAACTCAGTGAAAGGATTGCACAATGCCCATGAAAGGAGTGTGGAGGTTGAACTATTACAGGTTCAAAATCTCAGGAGTGATGGCGTAAGTTTACATAGAGAGAGTGGAAGGCATGTGCCTATACTCTTAGGAGTATAAAATATCAGAGATGATATTGGTGCAAATTTTTCATACAGTCAACACTTTGTTAAGCATTGAAGAAGCTCAGAGGAAAGATAGTGAAAGAGTGTGCATAGCCTATGCAAGAGTGTAGAAGGAAAGAATAGTCTAAGTGATAAAATCTAAGCGAAGTGCAATGCATGTGCCAGAGCCTAAGTTTTGCAAGTGAAGAAGCTTGAGGGAGAGGAAAATCTCTTTTTTTCAAGGTGGATAGATGAGATTTGTTCAGGAGAAGATATAGCTCCCTCACAGTTGTTGGATCCAATTAAGAAGTGTGATAATTAAACCCTTGAGTCCTTCAGACTTCGTTGCTTCAAGAATTTTTGTGTGTGCGTTGTAAAGGTGGAAAATTACTTGAAGCCCTGAAGTCTAAAGAAAATATGGGTTGTTGGTTGATGATGACATGTGTCCTCGGATTAACGAGTATCTAGAGTTCTGGTTATCCAGGGGATTATTATTCAAATATACTTTGGCATGAAAAGGCCGAAGCCCTGAACCCCAGAGAAAATCCAGGCCATTCATTATCAGAAACACATGGACCATGGGATCCCTACCCTTCCCCAGTTCAACATTTGGAGGGTTTGAAGAGTTGTGTTGTGTGATCTTCTGAAGCCTAGAGTTCCAAATTTCTAGTCCTAGAATTCACGAGTTCAACGCTCATAGGTTTTGGAAGGTGTTGAGGGTAGGAATCCTGAAGCCCAAATATCCATAGCTTTGAAGTTGTCGCTTTTAAAATTTTAAGCCCTAGGTTTTGGCACGAGGTCATGTGAAGACTCTGTTGGATCAAGGAGACCCTCACAAACATGATTTTCCACATAGGTAAGGAAGAAAAAGCCTTTGGTAAAGGATTCTGAGGGTTCTGTGGAGACGAGAGTGACACACTAGCTCCTATGTAAATCGATCCTATATCAGGAGGTCGTGCAAGCCCCTGAAGGAGGGGATGGAGTTTGCATCATGTACCAAAACAAGTGCATCAACCATCCACCATCACATGTACCAAAAACTGTACCAACACATGTACCATGTAACTCAACCATCAACCATGTACATCAACACCACACCATGTAATAATCCTATACCATACCATGTATCAACCATGTACATCAACAATGTACATAAACATATGTATCATACTACGTAACAGAAATGTATCTCAACCATATACCATATCACTAAATCATGCCATACACCATATTATATACCAAGCAAGTATTATCAATGATGTACCTCAACCAAGTACCAACATCACAAAGAGATGTATCTCATACATGTGCTGCATATACCATGTGTATTCCTCAACAATGTATCAATATCAATGATAGGCCTCTAACATAACAACCATACACCATGTGCCAATGCTTCAAGAATATATCAAGAACAATCCTCAAGCATGTACCATAACATCATCACCATGTAACCAAACCAGATACCAAGATACTAATACAACCATGATGTATTACTAATCAATGTACCATACCAATATCACCAAGATGTACCATGAATCAACAAGACATGCTTCTGAATCATGTACCATACCATCACAAGCATAAGATACAATCACATAAGCATACCTGTAACCTATATCTTACCTGATGTGTCAAATATCATACAAACATACCCTCCTTGGCCTCAACAACCAGGAACAAGAATCTCCCTTAACTTTTGTCTTGTCCTTGCAAGACAAAGCCTACTTGGCACATGAGGCCTCGCATGAAATTCCCTAGGAAACTTGTGAGGGTGCCTTACATGACACCCTCAAGATGACCTATGAGGGCCTACTTAATTAGGGTTATAGAGAAACCATTGCACTATGCAGCTCTACACTTTTCTCTCTTTCTTCACACTTTCTCTGTTGGCTTAGACTCGACATCAGATTCACCAATATACCAAAATATTATACCATACAATTCTCACAATATAGATATTCAATGTAAGTGTGTGTACTTATGAGAGACTCCTTGAGGTGTATTTATACCTTTTCTAGGTAAGCTCTTTCCTTATTTTTAGGGTTTCTTGACTTTCTTGTTACAACCACAAGTTACCCATTCATTAGTTCACTTGTAACTTCCTAGGGGCTTCTTGACCATTCCTCGGTGCTTCCAACTTCAAAAGGACATATCTCCCTAACCATGAAGAACCACGTGGCGTACCACCTATCACCGAAAATGACACGATAAAGAATATCCATCTATGAGTGTCTTACCTTCATTTACAATTTCCTTTATGTCTATATTCCTCAACCAACTTCAGGTCCCATAGCCACACCTCTGAGGATTCATGTAGAATTCAAAAAATGAACCCATCACATTTACTAACATCAACCAACCCATCAATGACAACTAACTCATCATCAATCTCAACCACATTGTTGGTGCAATTATTTGCATAATATATTACCAAACATAAATTATCAACTGTGATTCGTAATCAGTAGATTTGATTCACTATATGTGCCGATAACATATAGGTTCCTATGTCTATTTAGTATCTCTTAGATAAGAAAACCAACAATAACAAAACACTCTGTTTTTAAAGATAACACTCTTTACACAATTCAAAAATTAAAAAGCAAAACTTGCAATCATGTACTCAAAAGATTTTGCTCAGATAATGCCTTGTCCATTTATAAAATCATGAAGTGGAAAGATGGACTTTGACTCAATTTTCTGTAGCTACTACTCTTAACAACAACTAGCAAGAAAATCTGGGCACACTTCAACAATACCACTCCAAACTTAGAAGAGAAAACTAATAAAAAAACTTCTCAAGCAAATAGTGAATTGAAAGGTTCTTTATTAGGTGACAAATATGTTCATTAGAGGCTTATGAAATGAAGAGATGAACTTAATATCTTGTTCCCTGTAGCATTTGAACCAACAATCAACAATCCACTTTATCCACTCTTAGAAATAAATCAATCATAACCCTATCAATGCCAATCAAATCTTGTTCAATACAGGAGGTAGTAAATATGCTTGAAAGACTTCATTACATGAAGCATGAAGGTGAGATAAGAAGTCTTATGATTCATGTACCTACTAAGATCAACATAATCATAAATTCAAAACAATAACAATTGCATATTTCACAATCAGACACATCTATTCAACTCTTTTTAACAAAATATCAATCTGCAGAAATGAAAATGGAACTTATCTACTATGTTCAATGTCTAATTACTAGAAATGAAAATGGAACTTATCTACTATGTTCAATGTCTAATTACTCAAACTTATTCAAAATCAAACAACTCTGTATTGAACTTAAAATGCATTTGAAATCATTTATAACACACAACTGTTAAATGCTCACACAATCACACAAAGCATATACAGGGAGGTTTACCTTAGTTGGGATGGTGGGCCCTTACCGAACCAACCAAGTACCTCTAAAAGAAACTTATAGAACAAAAATTCTGATAACAGGCATCAATTCCATGAATTGCAATTTATATCATTACTTGAGAGAAACATAGGTACAATCCATAGTCTTCAAGAATCAACCCTAAAACATAACAATTCCTCTTACTTCAAGAACCAATATTACATCATAATAATTCCTCCTCTCTCAATACTCCTTCCTTCATATTTATACAATGAAACTCAATGGGGATGGATCAGAACAAATCCTCCAATTCAGAATTCATTCAAACTGTTTATGCACAAAATCTGGGCTTTTCACTAGATATTACAAATTTGGGTTAAATATACTTCGATATATCTTTGTGCATTGTGAATTTTGAGAAACGATTTATGGGTTTTGTATCTAGATATATTTTTTAAAAACCCATTGGATCGTTTTGTACGATATGCTTCCCTCGGCATGAAAATCAAGGCGCAATATGGCAATTTAGAAATATTTGACAATTTTAGGCTGAATCGTTTCCCCTGAGCTGGAATTCCACAAATGCGAGATGGGTGAATTTTGACACACATGTGTGCATGAAAACGCCTCTTTGGACAAAACCCATGTACCCAAATGTTCATATTTAGCATTATCGGCCCATAAATCGAGGTGAAAATAAAGTAGCAGAATGTTGGTACCGGAATCCTGTAGAAAGGGTTTTAGTACCGGATTAGCATAGTCATAGCCATGAGTACCGGATTAGCACAGAAAAAGTGTTGGTACCGGATTAGATACCCATGCAATACCAGATCAATGTTGTTGAAGAGTCAAACTATTAGGATAATACAAAATCAAACATTTTAATCGAATTAACTCAAGAAAATTAAACAAAATATGCATTAATCATACGTTACCTCTCTATGCACATGAACAAGGTCATTAATTGTATTTATGGAGGCAATAGTCAAGTTTATACTCATAACATAGGTAAAATAGGATCAGATAGGGGGTAATAGATGGCATTATAAGTGTCAAAATAGAGACTCAACATTCCCCCATGCTTAACTCATTGTATGTCCTCATGCAACAAAGATCTTCAAAATTTAAAAATTGATGATACTCTTCACTCGATCAAGCATTCCCTGAAGTTTCACTTTTCTTCAGCTCCTAAGTTATTGTTAAACAATATAAACTTCCAGGCTTATGCTTCACATTCTTACCCAGGGAAAAGTAGTTATGGTGGAAAAGTGGAGTCATGAGTAATGGATTAGATTTGTTAGTGATTTGACATCAGGTCTTATCCAATCTGTTTTCGATCAAAGTTAGGAGAAAGGGTCGGATGTGACTCTAATATGATTCTAGGATAGTGGCCAAGACTTTTCATAATCACTTTGACTAATAGGCCACCCTAGCTAGATTACCTTTAAAACAAAAGTTATATAAGCATAGTTTAGATATCATTTGAAGAGAGGAACACATAAAGGAAT
>CBVK0100352156.1:0-21439 GCA_900067695.1 Picea abies
TCACTTCTTCTTGTCATGGTCATCATTACTGCTTCCGTGCTTATGCATACTTCTTCATTGTCTTGTTGTCAATCATAGATCTATATATCATAGGATGTTCTGCACTTTCATTAGTCTTTCATATTGGAGTAACATACCAGCCTGTATTAGAGTACCAACCTGCATTGGGTTAACATACTAGCCTGCGTTGGAGTTACCAACCTACGCTGGGGTAGCCTACCAACCTGTGACGAGGTAGCATACCAACCTGCGTTGGGGTTACCAACTTTCACTGGGGTAGCGTACCAGCCTGCGTTGGGGTTACCAACCTGTGCTAGGGTAGCATACCAGCCTGTGTTGGGGTAGCATACCAACCTACTTGGGAGTTACCAACCTACGTTGGGGTAGCGTACCAACCTGCATTGGGTTACCAACCTGTGCTGGGGTAGCGTACCAACCTGCGCTGGGGTAGCATACCAACCTGCATTGGGGTAGCATACTAGCTTGTGTTGGGGTTACCAACCTGCGCTGGGGTAGCGTACCAGCATGTGTTGGGGTTACCAACCTACGCTGGGGTAGCTTTGTTGGACATATTGTCATTGATGTCAATAGTCTATGTGATGATTTGTTGTTATGATGAATTATCATTTATCATAGATGAGATTGTCATTGATGTCAACAGTAAATCAGTTAGTAGAAAAGTGAACAGTATGAAGATCAAATCTTAGAAGGGAAAACACAGTATAGAAGTGAATGAATATCAAAGCTCAGAAGGAAGAGTGCATTTCACAATATATTAGTTAACAGAAGAAGCGAACAATATGAAGCAATTCATAATTATTGTTGATCATGATAGGATCAACAATGTTCCTATGATGAAATCTCAGGAGGGTTAGAAAATGTAGAGATCAAAGCTCGAAAGGAAAAGCGTAAGATTAGAGTGAGAAGCCTCAATAGTCGTCCGATCAGAGTGAGAAGCCTCATCAACCGTCCGATCAAGAAATTAATCGTGTTGACTGTCTCATATTACGGACGTCGGTCGTATGAGTGAACGTGGGCTTGAGGACCATTGGAGGATCATGACCGTCGAATCTGCAAGCCAAATCAATGACAATGATAGATTGCAGAGATCAGAAGGAGAATTAAACGGCTCGCTAGTTCCAATCCCGCAATGGGTCTAGACCATTAGATCTCATAAACCCAAATATCGATGACTGTGGCTGACCCAACAAACAATCAGATTAAGTTGAATTAGATTGTGATGGTCGGATGCATGATCGCTAGATCAATGACATGGATAGATTGTAGAGAACGGAAGGAGAATTAAATGACTCGCTAGTTCCAATACCACAATTGGTCTAGATCGTTAGATCTCATAAACTTGAATATCGACGACTGGGGTTGATCCAACAAATGATCGAATTAAGTCGGATTGAGTTGTGGTCATCGGATGTGCAATCGCCAGATCAATGATAGGGATAGATTGTGGAGATCGAAAGGAGAATTAAATATCGCACCAGTTCTAATCCCGCAATTAGTTAGGACCGTCCGATCTTATAAATTCAAATATCAACGATAGGTTAAGCAAGGTAAAAGATCTGAGATCCCATTTATGCCAATTTCTGTTAGCCATTGGATCACTCTAAGTGGAAGGATAGGATAACATAGAAGAGTTGCATCGCAGATAGATCGAACCATCGATATAGGATCATGATCGATGAACAACATTTATTTCGGGTATAAAGATGCGAGGAGGTTAAGATCCAAAAAAATTTCACTTTAGATTTTTTAGTTTGAGAGTTGACTTACCCGAAGCCCAAAATCCGAAATGAATAAGGACCATCGGATCTGGAATATATACGATGACTATTGGATCAGGGTTGTTGGTTAGTAGACCATGTCAGCAAGGACACATGGAAGACCAAATAACAAACGACATGTGGCAGACCACGTCAGCAGACCACGATAGCAAAAGACATGTGGCAGACCATGTCACTAGACCACGTTAGCAAATACACATGACATAATCAGATGATGACAAGCGTCAAGAGGAAATTGGCTCGTTCTATGACAACAAGTGACGTAAGCAAGTTATGTCACTCCGAGAGAATTTCTTCAAAAGTTTCACCACCAAGAAATGCCAAAAGTCCAGAAGTCCCAAAGGATGAAGGTCTGAAGTCACTCTCAACCATTGATCTAAGATACATTGGGAGTTAGGACAACCATTAGATCTAGGAGAAGAACATGTGCCACATGAGGAGATCCATGTCAGCAAGACTACGTCAGCAAGGACGCATGGTGCAATCAGATAATGATAAGTGTCAAGTTGAATCGACATTTCAGGTATGAGCAAATCATGAATTTGAGTGACACACGACAACTTCTTAGCTCATGAAATGTCATCAAGTGATGAAAGAAATTTACGTCACTACAAGAGTTTTACTTTGGGAGTTTTACCACGAGCACTTTCCCAAAGTCCTGAAGTCTTGAATGCTGAAGTCTCGAAGTGGACACAAGATGTCCGATTTGAAGATCACTTCGGGAGAATTCTCGACCGTTGATCTACTATAGTGGAAGGATAGTGTAAGTGGAAGTATTAACCGACAGCAAGCGGTCTCCACCACTTATGAATTAATCAACATGTGATCACTCCAAAGGAAAGAAGGGGATGTGATTTGAAATCTCTGAAGTCTGAAGACCCAAAGGAAATCTCGACTGTTGATCCAAAAGGGACACGCGTCAGTAGATTGACAGCTCCAGAATATTGACGTACAGAGGAAAGAAGGGGTTGAGATATGAAATCTTCGAAGTCCGGAGACCCAAAGGAGATCTCAATTGTCGATCTGATGTCGGGTGTACTCTCAACCATTGATCAAAATAGAGTGGAAGGATAGCATAAGCATAATAGCCGAAGTCCTGAAGTAATTGGTGGCCATCCATCTCAATGCTTGATTAATTCTTGGCTGTTAGATTAAGAAATGAAAGGATAGATGTAAGGATCGTATATGACCATTGATTTGGTTCCATGATATAAATGTGAATCGTCCGATCTATTCAGCGAAATCATATTCAATATATTTGAAAGGTTGGAAGTCTCGAAGACCCAAAGGGAAAAGTCCTAAAGTTTTGACAATCGTCCATCTCATCGGGAGATTGAATTATGACCATTGAATTGATAAGCGCTCAAGTGTTCGTCTTGCCTCATGTGAGGTCACCACCGTTGGTCACATGGTAAAGATATTTAAAGGGCAGAATGTAATGCATCACTTTAATTGATAAGTCTATGGTTCTACACCTATGATTATATGAACATGGTTTGAAGGAAGTGTCGATTTATGTAATCACATAAATGAAGGAAATCAATCCATACCTGTGATCAATTTATGAAAGTGAAGGGGATGCCAGGTGTAAAGTTGAAGACCTGGAATGATGATCTATAGTCGTCCCAAAAGTTGTTGTAAATGAACAAGTTATTTATAACTTGTTGCACAAGTCGGCCCAATAACTTAAACATTTTTTGAGCATAATCAACTATAAATACAACGATGATTGACTCACTAGATGGTGCATGTGTGGAAGTAGACGAGCTTGTGGAAAAGACAAGCTCGCAGAGAAAGAGCGGCCTGTAGAGGAAAATGATGGAGATACAGACCTGAGGTCCGTGCCAATATCATAGAGAAGAAGAAGTGAAGAAGGTGTGAATATCAGAGGGAAGAAGAAGTGAATAAGGTGCAGATATCAGAGGAAAGATAAAGCGAAGAAGGCACGAATTTCAGACAGAATATGAAGTGCGGTGATGAGCATTTATGGTATACCTCTGATCATGAAATAGAGTTGATTAAATAAATGGATCACTACTACTAGAGTTGAAATACTATATGAACTCTAGTTGGATACATTGTGTTCTATCAACAAGCTGGGTCTTGTGGCAAGCTAGGTCTTGCTTGAGAGTTGGTGCTCCTTACTTCAGTTGGTGCTGAAACAAAATAGTTGGTGCTAGGAAAATATTTATTACTATATTCACATATATACATATACATTATACAAAATCTTAAACACACATCTGGTATCTCTTGTCCATTGTGATTATGATTTACTTGTTCTTAATATGTTCAATTATGTTTTAACTGCTAACTTGTAAGAATAAAAGTTAGAAATGTCCACACACTAATTCACCCCCCACTCTTAGTGTGGGCAGTGTGTTCAACAATTAGTATCAGAGCGGGTTCCTTCAACACAATTTAACCACTGGAAGGTAGATCCTGAAGAAATGGGTGGACAGATGGCTCTCTCTGCAATTGAAGCTCCCTTATTTGATGGAACAAATTATTCCTCATGGAGAGTAAATATGAAACAATATTTGAAGACAAGAGGATCTGAAGTTTGGAATTCAGTAATAAGCAGGCCCTGGTACTTAACTACATCAAAGAATCTATCCATGATTATAGTCCAAAGAAGAGCAAGGAAGAACAATGAAGTGGCATTGAAGATTCTTCTCAATGGATTATCAGATACAGTGTAGGAAAGCATAGGACCATGCACATCCACTAAGGACTTATGGCTGAAGTTAGAAGAGATGTATCAAATCAAAAGACAAGACATAGAAGACATTCCTATCAAGGATGAAGAGGAAGACTTAGCCATCAATAAAGGTAAAGACTCTCTACAATATTTTGATTGCAATAATGTTGATATTGAATCCTCCCCTGCAAGTAAAGAACAAGACTCAGATACAATAAAAGAATGTTCTGTTAGCATTTATCCCATGGAAGAAGTAGAAGAAGAACTATCAAAGGCCAAACAAAAGGTTGATTGGAGTCTCTGTGAATACCTCTATGACCATAATGATTCAAACTATAGCTATATTCGACTACACTAAAGAATTTATGAAAAGAGTCAAAATCATATCTTGGAAATAAAGGAAATGCTCAAGGACAATGAAAAAATAATATACGAGTAGGATAATGAGTTAGAAGAAAAATAAGAGGAGATTGAGAAGCTAAAGAAAGATATTAGTCAAGTAAAAGAAAAGAAGAAGGAGGATGATGAGCTTAGTAATCAAAGGCATATCCTGGAAATAAAAGAAAATCTCAAAGACAATGAAGAAATCATATCTGAGCAAAATATTCAATTAGAAAACAAAGAAGAAGAGATCAAAATATTGAAAACAAAAGTTATTGATCTAACAAAAGAAAAGGAAGAGGAGATCGAGAGACTAAAAAATAAAATCAGTCAAGAAAAAGAAGAAAAGAAGAAAAGAAGGAAGATGATGAACCAATCAAAAACCTTGCAGAACTAAAAGAACTAAGGGAAAGCTATGTCAATATTAAAATCCAACTTGAAGAAGCCAAAAGAAGGGAGGAGGTAGTGAGGAACCAGTTGAACAAAGAAGAAGAATCATGTCATAAGATGGAAGCAAAAGTTGTGAATCTTAGAAAGAAGGTTGAGAAGTCAAACACCCAAATCAATTTCTTGAATAACTCCATGACCCTAGATGAGATCTTGGATAGTTAGAGATCACCAAATGAAAAATCCAGTCTTAGATACAACAAGGAAGAAATCAGTACTCCTAAGAAACCTGATGCAGGTCCTTCATTTGTAAAAGGTGAAGACAGGTCTGGCACAACTCCTTCATTGGTAAAAGGTGAAAATAGGTCTGACACAGGTCCTTCATTTGTAAAGGATGAAGATAGGTCTAACACAACTCCTTCATTTGTAATAAGTGAAAGCAGGTACGACTCAGGTTCTTTACGTTCAATGAATAAAAGCAACACTACAAAATTTAGAGGATTAGATCATGGAAGACATCCATAAGCTAATCATACACCTCAAAGCAAGTTTAGAAGAGAGACACTTTCATGGATGAATCAAAGAAGGTACGAGAGTGTCTTTAACGGTTATTATTTTTCTTGTAATGAATATGGTCATAAAGATTTGGATTGTAGGCATCATGGAAGAAAACAAGTTGGTAGTTTCAACAACAGTATAAGATGTTGGAACTGGAATCATGTTGGACATATTGCTACACATTGTTACACTATGAGATGCTATAGTTGTGGTGGATATGGCCACAAAGCCCATAACTATTGGAACTCAAGAAAACAGTCAATGAGAAATGCTTCATACAATACGAAAAAAAGAGTAAATGAAACATGGAAGACAAATGAAGTTGCAGTAATAGAAGATTAGAGAGAAAAGTTCAAGAAACCAGGACACTCACATATGTGGATAGCAAAGAATGAACAAGTGAACAGGAGTGAAGTTAATTGTTGTGAAAATAATTGCATTCATGTGACAAACATAGTATAAACTTTCCCAGACAACTTAAGAGCAATGTACAGTAAATAAGCATCTTGGATAACGGTGGATACATCTGGTTAGAGATTGATGAGAATTAATGGGCAAATCCAAGGTCTGTTCGAATAATATGAGCTACAATTGCGCAGTATTCCAGTAGGACAACGACATCTGCAAAAACACCATTCTGATGTACAAAATGAGGTACATGAAATCTTGTAGAGATAACAAGAGGAGATACCCTGTCAGAAAAAGCTACCCTTTTAGAAACAAAGGGGGAGAATAGTCAGTAAAAAATCAGGGGAAGTATTTTGGTTAGTAACTAAGAAAGTAATTAGATTAAGTTTTGAAAAGACTTGATCACTACAAAAAATTGGTATCAAGAAGACTACTCATTTGAAACACAAAAATCCCAATCAACTGAGATACGAAGTTAGTAAATTAACAGGGGAAGAAACCTTGTCAGGAAGAGATACCTTTTCAAAAACAAAGGGGGAGAGTAGTCAGAAATAAAGAGAGAGCATATTGATAGGGGGAGTCATTCATTTTTGACAAGAAAATGATGATTGTAGGAAGAGTTCCCCAAGTTCAGATTCTGGTCAGTAACATATAGATATTTACCAAAGGAGGAAAAACCCTTTTCCATTGATGTCAAAGGGGGAGAGAAAAATTCATACGAAGAAAGCATCATCACAGGGGGATTTTTGTATATTAAGTTAGTGGGTTTACCTCAATGACAAAGGGGGAGAGAAAATTTCATACGAAGAAAGCATCATCACAGGGGTATTTTTGTATATGAAGTTAGTGGGTTTCCCTCAATGACAAAGGGGGAGATTGTTGGACATATTGTCATTGATGTCAACAATCGATGTGATGATTTGTTGTTACGATGAATTATCATTTACCATAGATGATATTGTCATTGATGTCAACAATATATCAGTTAGCAGAAGAAGTGAACAATATGAAGATCAAAGCTCAGAAGGGAAAACACAGTACAAAAGCGAATGAAGATCAAAGATTAGAAGGAAGAGCGCATTGCACAGTATATCAGTTAGTAGAAGAAGCAAACTATATGAAGCAATTCGTGATTAATGTTGATCATGATAGGATCAACAATGTTCCTATGATAAAATCTCAGGAGGGTTAGAAAATGCAGAAATAAAAGCACAGAAGGAAAAACGTAAGATCAGAGTGAGAAGCCTCAACAACCGTCCAATCAGAGTGAGAAGCTTCAACAACTGTTCGATCAAGAAATTGACCGTGTTGACCATCTCATATTACGGACATCAGTCATATGAGTGACCATGGGCTTGAGGACCATTGGAGGATCATGACCGTCGGATCTGCAAGCCAGATCAATGATAGGGATAGATTGCATAGATCAGAAGGAGAATTAAACGACTCGCTAGTTCCAATCCCGGAATGGGTCTAGACGTCAGATCTCATAAACCCAAATACCGACGACTGTGGCTGACCCAAAAAATGATGAGATTAAGTCGAATTAGATCATGACCATCAGATGCACAATCGCCAGATTAACGACATGAATAGATTGTGAAGATCGGAAGGAGAATTAAACGACTCACTAGTTCCAATCCCACAATTGGTCTAGATCGTCATATCTCATAGACTCAAATATCGATGACTACGTTTGATCCAACAAACAATCAGATTAATTCGGATTGAGATGTGGTCACTGGATGTGTAATCGCCAGATCAATGACAGGGATAGATTGCAGATATCAAAAGGAGAATTAAATATCATGCTAGTTCCAATCCCGCAATTAGTTAGGACCATCCGATCTTATAGCTTCGAATATCGATGATTGTGGTTGACTCACCAACAACACACAAATTCAAATTGCAGAGTTTGGGTTTCGAGTTAAATCATTCGCAAGTTGTGGTTCCACAATCATCATCGACCATTAAATTGCTTCGAAGAGTCCACATCGACCATTGGATCATTTTTGAGTGGAAGGACAGGATAAGAAGAAAGGCTGAGTTATCAATTATCCAACTACCCATCCATCGTCGGATCAAACCCGAATTGCCATCAGCCATCAAATCATTTTAAAGTGGAAGGATAGGTTAAGCAAGGTAAAATATCTGAGATCTCATTTATGAAAATTTTCATTAGCCATTGGATTACTCTAAGTGGAAGGATAGGATAAGCTAGAAGAGATGCATCGTAGATAGATCAAACCATCGATCTAGGATCATGATTGATGAACAACATTTAGTTCAGGTATAAATATGCGAGGTGGTTAAGCTCCAGAAAAATCTCACTTCAAATTTTTCAGTTTGAGAGTTCAATTACTCGAATCCCAAAATTCGAAATGAATAAGGACCATCAGATCTGGAAGATATATGATGACCATTGGATTAGGGTTGTTGGTTAGCAGACCATGTCAGCAAGGACACGTGGGAGACCACGTCAGCAGACCATGACAACAAAAGACATGTGGCAGACCACGTCGGCAAACCATGACAACAAAAGACATGTGGTAGACCATGTCGGCAAACCACGTCAGCAAATACACATGGCATAATCAAATGTTGATAAGCGTCAAGAGGAAATTGGCTCTTTCCATGAAAACAATTGACATGAGTAAGTTACGTCATTTTGAGAGAATTTCTTCGAGAATTTCACCACCAAGAAATGTCAAAAGTCTCGAAGTCCCAAAGGACGAAGGTCCGAAGTCGCTCTCATCCGTCAATATAAGATACATCGGGAGTTAGGAAAACCATTAGATCTAGGAGAAGAACATGTGTCACATGAGGATATCCATGTCAGCAAGGACACATGGTGTAATCAGATAATGACAAGTGTCAAGTTGAATTGACATTTCAGGTACAAGAAAATCATGAATATGAGTGACACGTGACAGCTGCTAAGCTCGTGACACGTCATCAACGTCACTATGGGAGTTTTACATCCAGCACTTTCCCAAAGTCCCAAAGTATTGAAGTGGATACAAGACGTCTGATTTGAAGATCGCTTCAGGAGCATTCTCGACCGTTGATCTACTACAATGGAAGGATAGTGTAAGTGGAAGTATTAACCGACAACAAACGGTCTCCACCACTTATGACTTACTCAACAGGTGATCACTTTGAAGGAAAGAAGGGGCTAAGATTTGAAATCTATGAAGTATGAAGACCCAAAGGAAATATCGACCGTTAATCCGAAAGGGACACACATTCGTATATTGATAGCTCTGGAAGATTGATGTACAGAGGAAAGAAGGGGTTGAGATTTGAAATCTTAGAAGTCTGGAGACTCAAAAGAGATCTCAACCATCGATCCGATGTCAGGTGTACTCTCAACTGTTGATCAACATACAATGGAAGGATAGCATAAGAATAATAGCCGAAGTCCCGAAGTAATTGGTGGCCATCCATCTCAATGCTTGATTAAGTCCTGGACATCGGATTAAGCAATGGAAGGATAGATGTAAGGATCATATATGACCATTGATTTGGTTCCGTGGTATAAATGTGAACCGTCCGATCTGTTCATAAAAATCATAATCAAGATATTTGAAAGGTTGGAAGTCTTGAAGGTCAAAGTCCCAAAGTTTCGAAGAACCTGAAGAAATTGGTGGACATATGGCTCTCTCCAAAATTGAAGCTCCCTTATTTGATGTAACAGATTATTCCTCATGGAGAGTAAAAATGAAACAGTATTTGAAGACAAGAGGATCTGAAGTTTGGAATCCAATAGTAAGCAAGCCCTGGGACTTAACTACATCAAAGAATCTATCCAAGATTACAATCCAAAGAAGAACAAGGAAGAACAATGAAGTGTCATTGAAGATTTTTTCGCGATAGTATGACTGCTGTTAGACCAAAACCCGTGGGTGATTGGTAAACACATCACCACCAGACTTCAAGGATCCACAAGAGGTGGTTAGTCCCTTTTTAGGATACACCAGGGAGCACTGACTACTTGCAATTTCGTGCAACAACATCCCCCTCAGCACGAGCTGAGTGTGTATCAAAATTGTGACCTCTACCTCTAATACCATTTTCGCAATAGTATGGCTGTCGTTAGGCCAAAACTCGTGAGTGATTGGTAAAATCATAACCGCCAGACTTCAAGGATCCATGAGAGGCAGTTAGTCCCTTTTCATGATACACCGGGGAGTGCTGACTACTTGCAGTTTCGTGAAACAAGATTTCCTCTGTTGAGGATATCATCACTTCCCTCTATTGGGGAACACATCACTTCCTGCTACTAGGGAACACATCACTTCTCGCTACTAGGGAACACATCACCTCCCTCTACTGGGGAACACATCACTTCCCGCTACTGGTGAAGTCTTTGTGGATCACTCCAAGCTTGTCTATGAAATACTTGAACTTGACTTTGGACAAGGGCTTGGTCAACACATCTGCTACCTATTCATCGGTAGGAACATACTGGAGGTTTACGATTCCCTTCTGTATCATCTCATGGATATAATGGTACTTGATATCAATATTCTTGGATTTGTCATGAAACACTGGATTCACTGTCAACTTTATGCAACTCTAGTTGTCATAAAAGAGACAGGTTTCCTTCAACTAGAGATCAAACAATTTTTCAATCAACTTCCAAAGCCACACTACTTCGCTACAAGTTGACCATGCTGCCACATACTCTACCTCTACGGAACTGAGTGCCATACATGTCTTCTTCTCACTAAGTCACAAGATCACAACCGATCCATACTAAAACATAATCTAGATGTACTTTTTCGATCGGTGACACTGCCCGCCCAATCAGAATGTGTGTAGCCCTGCAATCTTATGTCATGATCCAAGATATATCTGAGTCCAAAATCGATTATATCCTTTAGGTACATCATCACATATATTTCCATAATCAGGTGAACATGTCTAAGATCAATCATGTAATGAGTCAATGTTTTCACTGCAAAACATATATATTTCCTTGTGTTCTTCAAATATATCAACGAACCAATTTTTCACATCACATTGTACCAAACTGGTACACTTGATCAGTTGCAACTCAATCTGCACAATGTTGTGTGATCTCTATGTGCTTTCTGCAAAGCACTATCTGTCTCACTTCCTGAGAGTATGTCCTCTACTCTCTCTACAAATGTTCCTTCTAGAACTGAGACTCTGCACCTGCAACTGCTCTTTCTGAAGCTGAGAATGACTGCACGATTCTCACTGTAGATACTGAACTCTGAGAGTAGCTCCTCTATTCTATCACAACAACAAATTGATCTGAAATTGAGAGTGGCTCAATAACTGATACTGAGGGTAACTTATCCTCTTTCTCTTGAGGTAACTCAATCTTATATTGTAGTCATGTCTCCATGGCCCGACTCATGTACTGCACTAACTAGAATTGGAGATAACTCAATCTCAAAGACATGGATTGTCATACCTTCTCCCTCTAAATCCCATACTGTGTTGTCTTCTTTTGATGAATCATGTTTGATCTATATATACTTCTTCTAATTACATGAGAAAGTGTCTCATCATAGTCTTCTCCCTCTTTCTCAAAGAATTCTCTGGACACAAATCAGGCTTTGTACATCTCTATGAATGGTCATGGGGAGGCTGATCCTCCTTACTGGATCATGAAGGCTAACTCCCTCTGAAATTTATCTCCTTCTGAGTTGGTACTTGGTGGGGCCGCCTGCCTCACCACTGGTGGAGCCATCTGCTCCTCGTGATATGGATCGTCAACGCTATATGTCTTTTCATCCTGCAAAGTGTAACATGACCATACTAGTCTCTTCCTGGTTACTGTAATGATTCCGGGTAGGACCATCTGGCTCTACTAACTCTTCCTGATGTTCTGAAGAGTGATCAACTGCACTAGAGGGATTTGTTCTGTCATCTTTAGAGCCTTCTTTTCCTCATGATCTATCTCCATATGAGATGTTTTGTATCTATCAAAAGTAGCTTCTTCTTCTTCTTCGGTACATGGATGTATATGGTCATGTTTACAACTTGGTTAGTTTGCTCCATGTCTAATCTAATATTTTTCCTTCTGCAACCGTCACTATAGCTCCCTCAGGGTTATCACCTGTGACCTTCCCAGAACAAGAACAACAAGGGAGAAACAATAGACAAGAATAATACTCTTTATAATAATAATAATAAAAACAATAGTGAGAACAATCGTCACAATAGATCCTTTAGAGCTATCATTTGTGACCTTCCTGAAACAAGGGTCAAGAGTAAGAAATACAATAATACGAAATGAAAGAAACACTCTTCCAGTGTTGTGATAAATCATTCCTCCATGGTAACTTGGAAACAAAACAAGATGTTTCTCGTAGAAGAGGTGTTAGTTATATCTAGTAAATGGTTACAATAAACATTTATCTCAATAGTGCTCACATGCTACCAAGTATTCAATAATAAATCTTTTCAAAGATTGCTATCACAACTATAGTGTTTACTTGTAATGTGGCAGTTATCAAACTTGATATGTGCAAATTTGAATCTTATCAATTTAATCAATCAAACCTGGAACCTAGACTCTTGTCCTCAAGAATGAGTGTTGTTTCTTTTCGTTTGAGTCTCCTTCACTCAAGATGACAAGTATTCTGTTCAACCTATCCTTTGTACTAAGATAATATGTTTTCTTGACAGAAATCTTAGTTAGAGAATAAACTCTATAATCTCAACCTTAATCAATCTAATACTTTAATTTTGACCGATGGTTAGTATGATAGTCGTAACTTCAACATATCAAAATACAACATAGATATTCATAAGATCACAATAATGACATAAAAAATAGAGGCATATCAAATTAATCAAACCCAGGGTGCATTGTTCCTATGAATATGTTGGATTTGAGATCCTTCTGGATCTACGATTGTTGTTTAGACAAAATATCCTTTCTCGTGCACGTACCCTTTAGAATAACGATACAATTTAAACATATGTAAGTACATATCTCTGATAGTATCAATGGGTAGTGGCACCATCTGGTAGTAGTGACAAGCAATAACGAACCTTAAAAAATTCAAAGGTGTTGCAACTTGTAATCTAAAGGTAGCTGGAGATTTTCTAGGGTAAGGTGTAGTAGGACAACAAAAATTAGTCCCAACACTTCACAAAAACTTTCACTGCAACTAGTGCTGGAAATACAACTGGTGCTGCAACTGGCATGAAGGAACTAGCACTGCAACTACACCTGATACTGCAACTGTAACTGCAATTGATACTTCAACTGCAACTGCAATTGATACTACAACTGCAACTGATACTACAACTGTAACTACAACTTATACTGCAATGACAACTACAACTGCAACTTAGGGTTTTATGAGGAAACCCTAATTCCTCAAACTTCAAATTTTGGAATTCTGATCCAGGCACTAGATGCACCCTCCTAGGGTGAGCTCCTAGGTGATCTTAGTTTCACCAACGTCCTCCAACAAAGGTAAAAATGCCACTCTTGGGGTTTATGCAGAAACCCTAATTTTGCAGCAACTGCAACACTAAAAATTGAATTTTGGAGAGGGTGCGCTGAGGCTAGCCACTTCTTTATAAACTATGAGTTGGTCTCTTTCAGGCCTGCTCTGATCCCATGTTGATATTTTACTTATGCAACTAATAATTATAGTTATTCTTTATTATTACAATAATTTAGCACATTAACTGCATATATACGATCACTGAAAGAGAGACAATCACAAAAACAAGATAGACACAAAGATTATCCTGGGAAACTCTCTAGGGGAAGAAAATTCAACAAACTTCCTCAATACAGATTAGCCAACCAACAAAAATGCTTCTCTCCAAGATAGAACTAACCAAGAAAACGATCCTCCTCTAACCCTCCACCAAGAAAGAGTAGCACACCACTTAGCCAAGATATATCCAAGAGAAAGACCAAAACCCTCCACCAAGTCACCTCCTAGTTGCAATAATGTCTCCCTCTGAAACTTGCACACTTTTCTTCTTGGCTGCAGAGCTAGTGAGTGAGTGTACAAATGAGGCGCTGACCTTCCTTATAAATAATAGTCTGACCAGCCTAAAATTAGGCCCGGGCCGACTTGTCACTTTACCCTTTTAATTTACATTTAATTGTCAAGGCACAATAGGGTCGAATTTTACAAAGGTACAATAGGGCCTAATTAAAAATATAATATAATAATATTCTTTAGGGTTTTGCTTGGTCAACTACAATAAGAATATCTTCCGAAGCTACTTAATCTTCAACACAAGCTCTCTTTTCTACTCTCTCCTTGTTGTTCATGCCCAAAACTTGATTGTCTCCCCACTGCTATAACTACTCATATGAATTTCTCTCCTTTGTCTTGCTTGCTTGACTCACACACTTCTCCAATTTGATTGTACTCAACCCCCATGCTCCCAATAACTATGAGATGTGACTTCTCACACCTACCCTCTTACATGAATTCAATGATTGGCTTTGGGGACACTCAATCAAAAAATAGAGTTTAATACTTAATGATAATAAAATTCAGGAATGTGGGTTGAATAAATAGACATGGTTAATTCCTCCTTGGACCCCTCTCATGTGAATTAATTCATCCCCCATCTTTTTCCATGTCCTCTTAGCAACTAACATCACATTTTATTATTAAAATTCAGAAACACATTTCACATATATATTGTTTAGCCGTATCCATACATTATATCTACATTAAGCATTAATTAAACTAAGGATTATAGTGGGGACATTACAATTTGGCTTGGTTAGCAGGTGACCTTAGTGAATATATAGAGAATAGAGATGTATTGGAGTTCAAAAGAATCTTAAGGAGGCATGAAGAGCACATCCAATCCAAAAAGACATCTATGTTTTTAGTAACAACTAAGATGCATGAAAATGAGCACCACCGTGTTTCTCAAAATGCCATCATCATGAACATGCTGGTACATCAGAGGAAAAGGCTAGATATCCTAGAAGTTTAATACAACATGTTGCAAAAATGGCTTTTAATCTTCACAAAGACACTCTCTCATATGAATAAGATAACAAAGACCCTACACACAATGTACAAGCTAAAAAGAAGGCGAAAGAGACAGTACATTGGTCAAAAGAGCAAATGGACATTGAACAACAAGGTTCACCTCTCTTGAATGTTGGTCTGAAGCCAACAATTAAATTGTCTTTTGTTAACAATTATGTTTTTTAGAGACATAAGTTTATCACACAATTTTGTAAAAATGGTTACATGTAGAATAATTTAAAATGTCATTTTTGTAATATTGAGTAAGCTATGTTATGTAGAATTAGAGAGTCGCTTAGCTTTAGGCCTTGGATTTATGAAAGAAGAATTATGTATATTGTTATTATCACTTAGCTACAACTTTTAAATTGTATAATACTTTCATGTTTTGGTTAGAAAAAACATAACCTTAATTGATAGGTGAGATTTTAGAACAATACAAATTAAAGAGAAATAACACCAATAAAAGTAAATATAAATATAGATGATGTTACAATGTATAGAAATATAATTACTTGATTGGTTTGTTGAACAAGATGTGTTTTTTTTAAAATGTTGTATCTATTAAAAAAACATTGCAGCCGTAGATAACTAAACGGGGAACAAGTCATAAGGGGAGCACAACTAGGCGGGAAAATGGAGGAACCAAAGCCAAGGCGATTTTTGACTTGTTTAGAGCCGAGGAACTAAACAAGTCATAAGGGGAGCACAACTGGGCGGGAAAATGGAGGAACCAGAGCCAAGGCGATTTTTGATTTTACAAAGGTACATCAAACTTTTCGTTGAAGCTCTAGCGGAAAATTCAGGATGACATTTTGAATCGGGTTAACACTAAAGATTTTGGCACCCAAGACAGGCGTAACTATGCGTGGAACCACTTGCACCATTGATGACTCCAAATACTCCATACGCCGGTTTGGACTACTTGGATACAGTGTAGTCTCAAGCGGTGACCTCCACACTTCCCAAGCACTAAAGTTTTGGTAGACCTATCTCTGCTCTGTTTGCTTTCATGATTTTCTGCTTTTAAACTAGCCATAGTACTGACTGTCCCTCTGAATAGACCTGTCTTTGCACTGTCCACTTCTGTGACTTTTTCTCTCCATCTATCGACTTGATTATAGTGTGGTCTCGAGCGGTGACCTCCACTTCCCCAGCTTTAAGTTTCAGTAGACCTATTATAGCTCTGTATTCTCTCCCGGTTTTTCTGCTTTTAACTAGCCCAAATACTGACTGTCCCACTGTGCAGACCTGCATTTGCACAGTCCTCTTTCCTGGCTACATTTCTGCATTACATCAAGGCATAAGCCCGGACTATACCATTGAGTTTTCTGGAACACCTCCCCTTTTTAACTTGTCTGGACCTCCGGCTTGGACTTCGGACTAGACCTTTCTTGTTGTTTCCAAGCCTCTTACCTGTCTCCCTTGTCATTTCCCTGACTTCTCTGAGTGACTCTTGGTACTCGCTGTTCTCATAACCATCAGACTTCCTGTAGACTTGCCGGTAAGGACCGGACTCCCTACTGACGGACCTCCTGTCGCTCCTGTCGATCTTCCTTTTCCGTTTAGTTTCTTTTGTAGTTGCACTGGGAGACTATGGATTCGTTTCCATCTGTAGAGAGCTTGGGAGACCCATGGGACCACCTAGATTTGCTGGCCTCGATAGAAGACCTCTACACTACTCATTTCCTCTTAAATAAGCGTGTCGACGTGCCCCCTCTATTGAACTCCTGTCCCAATCTCCCACCCCACTTTGCAAATCTGACCCATCTGTCGTATGCTCCACAGACCGACTTTCCTTCTCAACCCCTTTCTAAAGAGACTCCTCCTATCTTACATACCCACTCGAAGCAAGGACTTGAAGGTATTTCACAGTTTGAAACAATATAATGAGGGAGCATTTCACAACCAGGGAGCAAGTTATTGGAGGATTTTCCCACTTATAAAAAACCTGGCATTCGTAAACGCACACAAAATATTTGGAAACCCAAGAGAAGACATCCCAAGCTCATACTTGGAATGGATATCGGGCTTCCTGAAGCCTGCAACTTAGCCCTGTGTGCATTAGTAGGACGACTAGCCTAGAAAGAATTTTGTAAACATAAGCTAGAAGATTGGATTGCCAGCACCTGGAAACCAATCCTTGGCTACCTCCCCAAATTTCATCTGCTACAACATGGATGGCTTGGCTTTATTTTCAAGTCTCCAGAAGACGCTACTTTAATCCTGGGAAGTTTCTGGCCCATTGATGGGGGTAGTCTCATGTTAAAACGTCGAAGACTTGGTTTTAACCCCTCCACGGAATTTTTTAGCCTTCGGCATCTCTGGGTTCTCCTTCCAGGATTCCCACTGCAACTTTGGAATCAGAAAGCTATCGAATGCATTGGAGCATCCTTAGGACGCTTTCTAAAAGTGGATTCAAATCTGCTAGAGGCTGTGGACAGAAGAATAGCAAAGATTTACGTGGAAATAGATATCCAGGTGGGACTTTCAGAGATCATGGAAATAGACTGGCACAACCAACTTCATTCTCAGATATTAGACTATCTTGGCATTCCATCCGTTGCTCTTTCTGCCGCAGAACTGGACATTTGCGAAAATATTTCTCTAGGTTTCCTCCTCCTGAAGTGTTCCTGGATCCAGCTAAAGAGACAAATTTTAATGGGTACATTTCATCTCCAAATCAACCAGTAGAGACCTCTTTCTCACAAAGAAACGACTCTACTCCGGATGACTCTATAGTCGGTAAGATTCAACTTCTCTGTCCATCTCTCTACAATACCCTCTCGGCCTCAGACAGACTCTTCATTATTGAGCAGACGGACACTATTTTTCCCCCAGAGCCCTCGACTTCCTTACCAGACCATCCTGTTGTTACTCCCTTACATACTACTATCCAACCTACAACTCCTGTTCCTTCCACATCTGTCCCCATCACTACGCTCCCAATAACTTATCCTGCAAGGGCTACTGAGACCGATTCTTTCTCAGCATCAGAAGCTGCACAAGACCCTATCTCCATTGCTGGCATTACTGAACCAACCTAGTTGGAAACCCAACTTGATGCCTTGATTCAGGATTCTTTCCCCGTTCCCTCTCTTCCTTTTGACTCAATCCCTATTCACACCTATCTAGGGAAAAATCTTGTCCAATCTTCCAGTAGTCGCTCTAATCGACCCTCATCTTCAGGAGTTAATCCTTCTCTAGTGCTGGATCCTACCTGGTCAAGAGGTGTTGGAATGGAGCTCTCACCTTTAAAAACTCGCAGTGCACGAAAGAAGACATTGACTGGATCATCGTCAGCAGTTTCTACCATTCCTGTTCCACCACAAGGGGCGCTTAGAGGTTTAAAATCCCTTGCCAAAGGGAAATCATGATCCTTTTATCCTGCAATATCAAAGGGGTTGGAGGACCCCTGAAACAAGCCTCCTTGCGAAGACTCCTGGATCAGACACAACCGTCAATCATCTTCCTTCAGGAAACTATGGTGGCTGCTTCAGTGGCCAGGGATTTCATGCAACTTTTTCGTCCGAGCTGGCTGTCCTGCGTGGTTAGTTCTATGGGAACTTAGGGAGGCCTACTGGTCTCTTGGGACCCATATTTTTTAAATCTTTCCCCGTTGCTCAGCCTAGGAGGAATCTTACTCTCCGGGTTTAGCCTTGATCTAAATAAACCTATCAATTTGCTTAATGTTTACGGCCCATGCGCTGACCGTAAAGATTTCTGGCAGTGACTTGATGGACTGGGCTTACTAGCGGCAGAGAATCTCATTCTCGCTGGTGACCTCAACTTAATTACCAGCCCAACCGAGATGTGGGGAGACAAGGCATCGCCCGATCCTCTTTCAAGCTTTTTCAATCAATTATTCTTTAAAAATGCCTTGATTGACTTGAAACCGCCAGAACTCCTGCCGACTTGGAGAAACGGACGACATGGAAATGCTAGTATATCCAAAAGACTCGACCGATTTCTGGTTGCAGAGAACCTTCTTTTACCTTCCATCAGAAGCAGCTCATGGGTTAATCTACCATACCTGTCTGATCATACACCGATCTGTTTACAATTAGGGGAAAGCCGTGTTGGCATGGGTCATCCCTTCAAATTCAATTCACTTTGGCTGAAGGAAGCTTCGTTTTCTAACCTGGTTACTTTGGTTTGGAAGGACGATTCTCTCATTCTGCCTGGAGATCCCCAAGGAAATTTATACAGAAAGCTCACCACTTTAAAAACTCACTCTATACTGTGGCTAAAGGATAAAAAGGACCGGGAACAAGTCAAGCTTAACAACACTGAACATGAGCTAGAGTTTCTTCAAAGACAAAAGCTTCAGAACACTAGCAGCGAAGATATAGATTACAAGATATGTTGTCTAGAGGAAGTCCGAAACAAACATCTTCGAGACGAAGAGGAAAGATGGTGACTGAAAAGCAGAATGCTTTGGTTGGCTGGAGGAGATAAAAATTCTCGTTTCTTCCATCATATAGCATGCCACCGCCAATAAAAAAAGCATCTCTGGGATATCGAAGATGAATCCGAAACTCTTCATCACACACAGGAAGATATCAAATCGGTGGCATACTCTCATTTCAAAACTTTTTATCAAGCAACTCCAGCTCCTTCTTTAGCAACGCAGACAGCAACAACCAACCTCTTTTCAAGGATGGTTTCTCCCGAGGAGGCTCTTTCGTTAGAAGCCCCCTGTACAAAGGAAGAACTATTTGATGTAATCAAAAGTTTTAAGAGGGAGAAAAGCCCTAGTCCCGACGGCTGGTCGGTTGAGCTTTTCCTACATTTTTTCGGCCTTATGGGCCAGGACATTCTAGATGTCGTCGAAGACTCGAGAAGAAGAGGGAAAGTAAGTTCTCAACTAAATAAAACATTTGTTGTTTTGATTCAAAAATCTAATTTGCCCAGGCATTTCAAAGACTTCTGCCCTATTTCTCTCTGCAATCTCTGTTACAAAATAATCTCAAAAATCATTGCCAGAAGACTGCAGCCCTATCTCTCTCGGGATCTATCTGAAGAACAACTTGGTTTCCTAAAAGGAAGATAGATTCTCGATGCCGTTGGCGTTGCACAAGAATGCATTCACAACATTAAGACAAAGAAGCTGAAAGCCATCCTTCTAAAGATGGACCTAAAAAAGGCTTTCGATTGCATAAATTGGAACTTTCTGCACCTCATTCTTATTCAGAGCGGTTTCGGCTCTATTACTACAAATTGGATAATGGGCTGTATCTCTTCGACAACTCTTGTGATTCTCATAAATGGTGAAGCTACAAAGGCCTTTCACTGTGAGAGAGGACTCAGACAGGGTTTCTCACTCTCCCCTCTCCTTTTCATCTTGATTCTGGAAGGACTCAACATCTTGCTCAAAACCAAACAAACAGATGGAACTTGAAAGGAGTAAAAGTTGCTGGACTGACTCATATTCTCCACATCCTTTTTGCTGATGACATGCTGATCTTGACTAATGCTAACTATGTTGAATGGTCTATCATTCATTCTATACTATCTTCATTTTGTGATGTTTCAGGACTAGAAATCAATACCACTAAATCAGTCTTCTTGGTCTCGGATGCACAGGACGCATTGAATCTTGAGTTAAAAGAGCTATATGGAATTGGCTTCCTCGACCTAGTGGAGGGATTTTCCTATTTAGGATACTTCTTAAAGTCTTCTAGGTACTCTAAAAAAGATTGGACGTGGCTTATTGACAAATTTGAGGGTAGAATTTACAACTGGCAGCATGTTATAACCCTAAATTGCACTATCCCTGCTTACCTGGCATCAGGCCTATAGCTTTATGGAATTGGCTTCCTCGACCTAGCGGAGGGATTTTCCTATTTAGGATACTTCTTAAAGTCTTCCAGGTACTCTAAAAAAGATTGGACGTGGCTTATTGACAAATTTGAGGGCAGAATTTACAACTGGCAGCACAGATATCTCTCCATGGGGGGCAGGTATACTATGATTAAAGCGGTTCTGGAAAGCCTTCCGGTTTATTGGATGGCTTTAGCTCACATCCCTGCCTCCATTTTGAAGATGCTCCGTCATCTCATCTTTTCATTCCTTTGGACTGGCAATAAGAAGAAGAAAGGCTATCATCTCAGCAAATGGGAGGATTTAGCAAAACCCAAGTTGATGGGAGGCTGGGGCCTCAAAAACCTGCCCCTCTTTCACAAGGCACTTTCGGCTAA
>CBVK0100352157.1:0-21438 GCA_900067695.1 Picea abies
TATTTACATCAAACAATATTGGGTCCATTACCCAAACCTTTGTTCTACGGGGCTTTCTTCAATGGTTGACATCAATGACAACCAACCTTAATCAACAAAAGCATTATGTGGTTTTCTCTCGATTTGGGTTTCCACGTAAAACACTGGTGTATTGTGTATGTGTATGATTGTTCATTTATTCATTTCTTATTTAATGTGTAGTTATTGGATTATAATGCTTCATTGATATAACACTTGGATTATATGGTTAAAAGAGATTAAATTGCTCTAATATTGATTCACCCCCCTCTCAGTAATCCAACGATCTTGTAACTGTTTTACCCCTTTTCCTTTTTTTAGGGCTAACCCACACTCTTGTTACAACCATTTTACCCTTAATTAAATTTTTGTTGCAACTAATTTACCCTTAATAAATGACCTGTAACTTCTTTTTGACTTTCTAGGAGCTTCTAGATCATTCTTTGGGGTCCTCCAGGTTTACAAGGTCAAAACTCCTCAACCTTGAGGAGCCAAATGGCATACCACATATCATTAGAGATGGAATTACACATTGTTCATCCATAAATGAGTTACCTACAAATACATTTTCCTTCATGTGATTTTTCCTTTATCAACTGCGGGTTCCATAACCATACCTTGTGGGCTTCCTGACTTCTTCAAGGGTTGACATCAATGACAACCACTCTTTCAAAAATCTTCCCCTTTTCATTGATGGAAACAATTTTATGTAATAACTCAAGATGGATGGCATGTAAACACATATGTGCATGCTTATGTTCCCCCTATGATCATTTCTCCCTCTATCTTTATACCTTTGATATTTCTCATCGTTTACCGACATCTTCTCATTCTCTCTCCCTTTGACATTAATGGAAAAGGGTAACTTTCCTTGGGTATGATCCCCCTATCCACACTTTTCTTGGGATGCTACCCTTTTCTGCACTCTCCTTGGGGATGCTCCCCCTATCTGCAAGATTCATATCATTCTATTGACTTTTTCTCTTCATGGTGGTTGCTCGTGTAAATCATTGACATATATGAAAAACATTCAAAAATTATTGACTCCAAGTTTTCATGATTTGTCATATTTACTTGTTTGTTCCCCTTATATTTTTGTGATTGATGCTATGAAGTTCACTATGGGGAAGAAACTAATCCAAGTATATGTTGAAGATACTCAAAATTCTCCCTTGGAAGAGTTTTAGTGAAGATATATGCAATCTTGTATTTTGTCCCAATGTACTCTAGCTTGATGTTCTTCTCTATAGCTTGTTCCCATAGAAAGTGATACTTGAACAAAATGTTTTTAATATTGGAATGAATCACAAGAATATTTGAGATACTAATAACACTGGTGTTATCACAAAGTATCATAATGTGCTCATCATAGTCAACCTGTATATCCTGCAAAGTTTGTTTCTTCCATAGGACCTGAGTATAACATGCTACTGTGATAATGAATTATGATTCCACTATAGACAATGATACTGATGAATACTTCTTTCTTAACTAGGATACAAGACACTCACCCAAATAGAAATACCTTCCACTTGTACTTCTTTTGTCTTCAATGCTTCCATCCCAATCTCCATCTGTATAAGCAACTAGATACAATTCATTTCCTTTTGGATTCCAAAACCCATAGTCTTCTATTTCTTTGAGATACATGAATATTCTGTTTATTTCCATAACATGTGTTTCCTTTGGCGTTGCTTGAAATATTTCCACCTGTCCAAATTCTTGCATCACATCCTATCTTAATGACATCACATAGAGTAATCTTCCAATCATCGATCTGTAGATTCTCTAGTTTGCATCCTTATATTAATCTTCTTTGGTCAACTTGCATCTAGTCCACATAAGAGTACTTACGGGCTTACAATCTTCCATTCCAAAACTTTTTAGCATTTCTTTGATATAATTGTTCTGAGAAATAAATATAATTGTATCACACTGATATATCTAAAGTCCAAAAAAGAAATTCATCTCACCAATAAAAGACATTTCAAACTCATTCTGCATGTCTTTATCAAAATTTTGACTCATCATGTCATCATCTCTTCCAAAAATAATGTCATCAACATAAACTTCAATTATTAATATGCTATCCAAATCTACCTTTATGTAGAGATTCTTGTATGCATTACCTTTCCTAAACCCTTGCTGTTGTAAATACTTGTCTAGCCTTGAGCACCATGCTCTAGGGGATTCCTTGAGACCATATAATGCTTTCTTCAACCTGCAAACATAATCTTCCCTTTCTGACAATTAAAATCCTTCTAGCTTCTAGATGTAAACTTCTATACCTTGATCTTCTTTGAGCATGCATAAGACAAGATTAATATGATTTCTTCCATTCTAGAAACTGGGGAAAAAGTTTCTTCGAACTATATCCCCTCAACATGAGCATATCCTTTGCATACTAACATTTTTTTATTTATTGTTACCTGTCCATTCTCATTTATCTTGTTCTGAAATACCCATTTTGTGCTAATCACATTCTTGTCTTTCGTTCTAGAAATCGGTTCCCATGTTTCATTATTCTCTATCTAATCTAGTTTTTCTTCCATATCCTTGATTCAATGTTCATCATTGCTTTCTTCTTAAAAAATTCTTGGTTCAATAGTGGACAACAGTGCTATATGTCTTTATTCTAGTGAATAAATTCTTCTTCAGGTTTCAACTCATGCATTCATGTTCTCAATAATCTGTTCTACTGGATGAATCTTTTGTACTCATTGGCTAGGTGTTTTGGGAATTAACAAAAGGTATTGTTGGTCATATTCCTCTTTCTCTACTTTGGGTTTCTCTTCTCCATCTTCTTCTTCTTCTACTTTCAATTCTTCTTCTTCTTCCTACTCTTTTGAATCATTGCTTCCTTCTATGGCCTTTCGTACATTCATCTCATCAACATTTACATTGATTCTTTACACTATTTTGTTAAGTCTTAGGTTGAAGAATTTGTATGCCATAATTTTTCTTGAGTACCCAACAAAAATTCCTTTTTCAACTCAGGAATCAAACTTTCCAAGCCTCCCATCTTCTCTTTTTATGTAACACTTGCTTCCAAATACTCTGAAATGATTGACATTGGCCGATCTTCCTTTCCATATCTCATATGGGTTCTTGTCACTGTTTATTTTGAGCATTCCTTTGTTCTGGATATGATTTGCTGTATGAAATTCTTGTGGCCAAAATATGTCATCTAACTTGAAATATTTCAACACAGTTCTGGCTATTTCCTGTACTTTTATGTTCTTCTATTCAACGACTCCATTATTTTGAGGTGTCATGGCTGCTGAGAATTTCCTTTTTATTCCTTGTTCACTACAAAATTCCATGAATTCCTTTGATGTGAACTCTCCTCCATTGTTTGATATTAAAAATTTGATTTTCAAATCCATTTCATTCTCAACCATCTCTTTGTATGTCTTGAATTGTTAAAATGCCTCTGATGTTTTCCTTAGAAATCTAATTGCAGTCATCCTTGTATAATCATCAATAAGTAGCATGAAATATTGTTCACCTTTTAGTCCCTTTGTTCTCATCAGCCTGCATATATCAGTATATACAATTTACAATGGTTTTGTTGTATTGGACTCCTTTGATTTGAATTCGGTCCTGGTTTGTTTTCCCTACAAATAATGCTTACATAAGTATCTGCTAGTTTTGAAATCATGGGAATTTATCTTAATTCTTCCTTTCTTCTAACTTTGACAAGATTTTCGAAGTTCATATGACCCATTCATCTATTCCAGATCCAACCTTCATTTTCCTTTCCCAAACAACATCTTTCTTTTTCAATTTCATTCAAGACATATATGTTGTTTGGATTTCTCACTACTATAGAAACTAGCTTTCCATATTCTTCTTTCCTTATCTAACATTTTTCTGTGTCAAAAATAAGTGTGTGTCCTTGATCACACATTTGGCTGACACTTAACAAATTGTGTTTGATATCTTCAATGAGTAAAACATTTTTTTCTTTGGAATTTTTGTTTCCAATCTTATTTCCAATATGATCTTGGCTGAGGCATAATTTATAAATGAAACTAATCCATATTTTTTTTCCCCTGCCATATGCTTCAAACAACCACGGTCAATGTAGCAGTGATTTTTCTTGTGTTTTTCCTGTAAAGAAAGTGTGCATTCTTCAGAGTTGAATTGATTCTTCTTTCTGATCCATATATTTTGTGGTTCTTGTATAAGACTATTGATGTTCTTCTTTTATTCTTTTGAAGGGAATATCAATCTACAATCTCTTGCTATGTGCCCAAAATTGTTACACTTATAACATTCTACCTCATCCTTCAACATGCCGAAACTGTTATAGTTTCGGTTATGTGTTTCATGATTATTTTTTATGTCACTCATTCTAGAGTGGTTTTCATAACCCTCTCTGTTCTTTTCATAGGCTCTGTAGTTTACAACGTTATGTCCAAAATTATTGCAAGAATAACATAAAACAAGAAAAATGGTATGATACATGGGTGAAGAGGATATTCTGAATTGTCTTTCTCTTCTAAATCCTTCTTCTATATGATATCTTTATATTGTTGGATGTTGAAATTTGAATATTCTAGGTGGTGTTGTTCCTTTGTTATCGTCTTCCTATTTTTTCTTGTATTCTTCCTTCTTGATACTACCTTTGACAATTTCTGCATAGATTCTTGGTTCTATCGTCTTGGAGATCAAACCTTTCACTTTATGTATTTGATAGTATCCTAAATTGAACCTTTCATGGTGTGTCTTTTGACTGCTGATGATGTGATCCGAAATTTTGGTGCTATTTTGTTGCATATCTTTCTTCTGTAGATCCTTCCTTAGCAGGACAATTTCTTCTTCCATACTTTCAATATTCTTTTCCCTTTATTCCAACTGGCCTCTAAGTACTTCCTTGGTTCTTTTGGATTCTTCAATTTTGATTTTCAGGTTCACAATCATCTGTTGATCCTTTTTAGAGTTAGAATTCTGAGAATTCTCTTTCAACATAAGTAACTCTCCTTAGAGTGATTTGTTCTTCTTCTTTTCTCTTCTTAGATCATCTATAGATTTGACTAGTTCTACCTTGATATCTACTTCTCCTTATTCTTCATAATATTCTTCAGAGTTTTCATAAGCCATAAAAAGAACATCTCCACATTCATTTTCTCTATCATCCTCTTCGTCTGATGAAGAACTGTCTTCTTTTGAGTAGAAAATTTTATTTTGGAATTTATTTTTGTTTCTTCTCCTGTTTCCCTTTTTATATTTCTTTTCTTTATTCGAAGTTTCTTCTTCACCGTTGTATTTATTCTTATGAGGACATTTATTAGAAAAATTACCAATATCACCACAATTGAAACATTTTAATGGATGCATACATTTTATTTGTCGGTTTCGCTTTTCATCTTTCTTATAAAGTTTTCCATTTCTTCATCATTTTTTGGCTCATCACTGCATATGTTGGTTGACTTTGACATTTGGACCTTATTCTTATTTACTTTCTTGGATTATTTGAATGTTTCTTCCTTTGTGAATGGGTTATCCTGTTCTGTTCTCATCTCATAAGCTGTGAGGATTCCATGCAACTCATCCATGCTCATTGTCTCAAGATTTGTTCTTTCTTCTAGAGTTGATACCTTAGGATAAAATTTCATTGGGAGAGATCTTAGTGTCTTTTGAATGACTATTGACTCTTTCAAATCCTCTCTTAGGACTTTAATAACATTAATTGTTTCATCAATTCTTATAAAGTAATCTGCAATACATTCATCTTCCTTCATCTTCAATTGTTCAAACTTAGCTCTAAAAGTTTGAAGCTTGGATACCTTGACTTTTTCATCTCCTTCATAAATCTTTTGAAGTTTATCCCAAAGACGTTTTGCAGATTTGCAATTCATAACATTGACAAACACTAAATCAAACAAATTTCTTAGAATCTTACCTTTAGACTTTGAATTGTTCTCACTGACTTTATTTCCATCTTTTTCAGTTGGGGGAGTGGTTGGTGTTGTATATCCATCTACTACTAACTAAAAAACATCAAATCCCTGTTCCTGTAAAAAGGTTTTCATCCTTTTACTCTAGAAGGCATAGTTATGTCCATCAAACATTGGTGCTACAGTATTAGTGTATTCCATGATCTCCTTCCAGTCATTATACTATTTCTTGAAGGACCTACTTTGATACCAATTATTAGAATACTGAGAGGGGGGTGAATCAATATGAGAACTTTGTTACCAATTTTAACCACAATGTGTATTATTTAACTTTATGAGAAGTATTCAATAGTTTAACATTAGCATTTAATGTATCATCAATAGTATAAATCAACCATGAACAATAAGAAACCACAAATACATAATACACCATAATTTTACATGGAAACCCAATGCGGGAGAAAACCACATAATGATTTTCTTATATGTCAAAATAAATACATTCATAGGAAGCACCAAGTTCCTTATTTTCCAACTGCAATTGGAAGTAGGCTCCAACCCCCTAGTTTTTCAAGCTCCAACCCGAAGAAAGTTCCAAATGCTCAATTCTCCAGCTACAACTAGAAGGAGGCTCCAACCTTAACGAAGCTACAACTCCCTGATTCTATGGAACCAACTGAAAGGAGGATACAACCCCCTTTCCTTTCCTCGTCCAACCACCCAAAAATATAAATGTACAACCTGTCACTACCACTGAATCAATCAACCTGTTATTGATATGTCACTATGCACTACTACTATACTTCTTCAAATGTCACCACTCAAACCTTATGCCTCAAACCCTCATACCAAGATCCACAAGAACGTATTCCAAATCAAATAATCATGAACTACTAAGACTTTTCTGTTCTTTACTACTGCAAAATATAGACCATAACACAGACAATAAATCATACCTCTCAAACTATAGTTGACCTGATGGATTTGATATTCTATTATTTTGTTTTCCTCAATAGATTTGCACCTTATTATTTGTACACTCATGGATGTTTGCACTCTGTCCCATTGTGGCTTGCGGATGTCTACACCTTACTTCCTTTGAAACTTGTAGATATCTTTGCTTCTTTGTACGTCCACGTTTTCCTTCACTGAGATTTGTGTATGTCCGTGCCTCTCTGATTCTAAAAGTTGTGGATGTGTATGCTCTCCTTCAATGCAAATCATGGATAACCTCATAAAATCCTCGAAATAGTAAGTTGAAATTCATCCCTTTGGCTCCTGCAACCTCTCTCTTTAATAAAATTTGCTTCCTCAGAATCACTGTGTTAGATTTGTCAATAGTACTCGCCCATAACATTTTACAACATAGATATTCAATGTGCTCAATAGGTGTTAATGAGAGTCTCTTGAAGTCTTATTTATAATTTCCAAGTGACTTCCTTTAGGGGATAGATTGTAAATGTTTTACCCATTTTCCTTGTTTTAGGGATAACCCACATTCCTTGATGCAACCACTTTACCATTAATTAAAATCTTGTTTCAACTACTTAACCCTTAATAAGTTACTTGTAACTTCTTGTTTACTTTCTAGGGGATTCTAGATCATTCTTCGAGGTCCTCCAACTTTACAAGGTCATAAATCCTAAACCATGAGGAACCACGCGGTGTACCACATATCATCGGAAATGGAATTACACATACTTTTCATCCATGAATGAGTTACCTAAAAATTCATTGTCCTTTATGCCCTTTTTCCTTGGTCAAATACAAGTTCCATAACCATACCTTCAGGGCTTCCTGACTTCTTCAAGGGTTGACATCAATGATAACCAATATTTCAACAATGTCATCCTAATGTACCTCAGTGTGGGGATGTCGGGACCTTTTAGAAACTACACACATTAAAACCTTTGATGGCCATGGTCCGTTGTGATGAGAGTTGTCGATATTCGGATGCAACCATTTAATCTCATTCGTCCAATTCTTATAAAGGGTTTTATGCATGGGCCACACTGGAACTACATGTGGAACCACATGGATGAGTAAATGAATGACATGTATTTCAGGCCACCTGACTACGGGGCCTTGGAACTCCTTATGTTAACCTCTATGTACTTTTCTGATACATGTTAACTCCATGTCATTGATCTACACTCCCAATCAACGGTCAGATCTTAAGCTTGTGGGTCCCCTTCAATATTTCAGTGATGTCGTTTTAAACATGATCACTATATATTCTATCATGATCAATGGTGGATTGTTATCCACCTTATAACAATTCTCCTCTCCATTCTCTTTATGAAACGTGTGTCGGACTTCAAGATTTCAGGCTTATTCCTTTATCCAAGAAATAAGAAAACGTCGATGCACGATTCTTGCGATGTCATGGGTTGTTCATTTAATTTAATCGATTAATCCTAAGCATTTGTGCCTCAAAACATAAACACATAGGTATTTGATAGGGTTTTGGTTCATATATAGAACCCATATGCATGCGATCCTTTCACCTGTAGTCACTAAAAAAATTGTCATTGCTTCTTTAATACGTATGAACTCAATCCAAAATATACACAAGAATATAATTTTCACAATTGTCTTTTATTCAAATAATTGAAGGAATAAGAATACAATGGTAAGGCCCAATTCCTACTTGATCTATTCAATCTTTGCACACTTTCACATAGTCGCACCACACCACACTCTGGTCTCATATATCAAACCTTTAATACAATAGGGACTGGATTGATCCAATCCATAGAGATAGGATTGAATCTGACTACAATTAAACAAATAATATAATTAGCTTACAATAACATTATTTTGATCCTAAAATATAGGATCTAATCCAAACATAATTCATAATTTAACTAACTCTTCCACCTCCTATTATATTCGTGGAAAAATTTCCTTCTTCTCAAACACCCTAGACTATTACAAAATAATTAAAAACAATTACAATGAGGAGACCAACTTCCTCTCAGAAATTTCCTAAGACCTTAGAGGTCAAATACTAGATTTTTGTATAAGATTCTCCTGCATCAGAATCCTAGGAAAGAAAATACTTTTTCTTGGGCTTCTTGCAGTAGTTCTTCAATACTTGTACCATACTTATATATTTCTACTATTTTCATCCACATGGCATATTTAAGTGGTTGTCCTTTCCACTTGATCAAGTACTGAAAGTACTCTTTACCCCTTGTCTTATTTACTACATTTTGGTCCAAAATAGATTCAATCTTCTTCTGCTATGCTATAGGTAGTTGTTTCTTGCATTCAATGGTTTGAGTGTTGTCATTGTTAGGTGCATATCCGAAATTATATGTTGGTTCTTTGAAAGGGTATAAATATGATACATTAAAAATTGGAGAAATTCCAAGGTTACTTGGAAGTTCTATAAGCATTTGAGGAAATTTTTCTCAACACTTTACATGGTACAATATTTTTAGGTTTTAATTTGTTATATTCTCCACTATGAAACCTTTCTTTTCCGAGGTGTGCCATGAACAAGACTCCAACTTCAAAATACATCTTTCTTCTCTTCAAATATTCCTTTTGTTTGTACTTGTTGTTGTCCTATAACTAAGTCTTGACCCTTTCCTACAATTACTTCATACTTACTTCAAAGTCTTTACCATCAACACTTCTAATTTCTTGTTTTCCTAGATTCCTTAACTCATAAATTCTTCTAGGATGCATTCCATACAAAATATGAAATGTACTTAATCATGTGCTTCTATTAGGTGAATCATTATATGCAAACTCTACTTATGGAAGTACTTGATCCCAATTTTTAGGATTCTCACTCAAAATCATTCCTTGGAGTAGGCCAATTTATTATAGCCTTTACCTTTTCTTGGTCCATCTTCAAGCCTTATCCATATATCACAAAACCAAAATAAACCAATTCCGTCTTCAAACAAAAATACTTTTCGAAATTGATTAGTAGCTTCTCTTGTTTTAGTTTACCTAAAACCAACATGAGGTGTCTCAAGTGTTCTTCTCTAGAATAATTGTAGATCAAAATATCATCTAGATAAACTATGAAAAACTTACCAATGAATTCTTTGAGTACTTCATTCATCAATCTCATAAAATTGTTAGGGGAATTTGTGATTCCAAAGGGTATTACCAACCATTCACACAATCCGTCATTTTTTTAAATGATATTTTCAATTCATGTATTTCTCTAATTCTGATCTTATGATACCCACTTTTCAAATCCAATTTTGAAAAATATTTAGAACCACTTAAGCAATCCATCAAATCATCAATTTGTGGCAATGGAAATATATACTTGATTATAATTTGGTTTATATATCTGGAATATGTGCAAATTCTCCATCCTCCATCTTTCTTTGGGCTTAGCACTGTTGGAACTGCACATTGGCTCAAACATTATCTGACCAGACCTTTATCTAACAACTCTTGGACTTGATTTCTTATCTCATTATCTTGTGGGGTCATTCAGTATGCTAATTTATTTAGAATTTTATCCCCTATAATTAAATCCATATGATGACTGATATTTATCAATGGAGGCAATTCATTTGGTAAATCATCAACCAAAATATGAACAAATTCATCCAAAGAATCTTTAACTTCTTCAGGAAGATCATTTAAATTTGGGCTAGCGAGAATTACCTTTGGTTTACCAATCAAGACAAAATGTACCTCTTGATTTTTAATATATTGCAAAAAACAATTTTCGCTGACCAATGAGACCTTTGAATTATTTTCTTCAGTCTCTCCTTCATCCTTCAATGGTAATAGAGTGTGTTTTTTTCCATCTTTCTCAAAAGTGTATGTGTTTTTCCTTCCATCATGTATTTCCTTTCTGTCATACTGCCAAGGTCTACCTAGAAAAATATGCCACGCATTCGTGGGCATAACACCACCAAGTACCTCATCCTTATAGCTTCCAATCTAAAACTCATCTTCATATTGCTCATTCACTATCAATTGATTTCCCTTTGCAACCATGACACCTTATATGGAACAGGGTGTGTTGTCTTTTTCAAAGCCAACTTTTCAACCATCTATGTAGACATCAAATTATCAATACTTCCACTATCAATAATAACGTTACAACATTTACCTTTGCTTTTGCAAATAGTTCCAAAGAGTGTCTTTCTTTGTGTAGGTTCTTTAATCTCTTTATGTGGTTTCAACAATATTCTCTTCATCATCAAAGACTCTCTAACTTCTGGTACATTTTCATGTACATATGACTCCACATTGTATTCTTCTTCCTGAACACCATTTTCACTTCTTGTACTGGTGGAAGCATTTTTTGGACATTGATATGATATATGCCCAAACATATTGTATATAAAACATATGATAGAAGATACCTTTCCTCTTTGATAAGGTTTTCTCCCTCTGAAATCACCACCTCTTAGTGTTTTTTCTTGTTGATGTGAGTTGTCGGCTTGTACCTTTGGAGTTGAAGATATTCCTCTGCCACTGTGTTTTCCTCTGCCTCTTGCTGAACTGCAACCTCTACTTCTCTAATTCTTCTTTCCTTCTAGTTTTTCTTCTTCCTTAAGAGAAAATTGATATGTTTCTTCAACAATGTTAGTAGAAAAAATGCCAATTTCATCTTAGATCTCATATCTTAATCCATTAATATATCTATCAACTTTCTCAGGATTCTCTTCTATATGGCCAACTGTTATATACAATTTATAAAAATCTCTAGTGTATTCTTTAGCTGACATACCTCTCTTCTTTAAATTCTGCATTTGTCTAAAAATATTAAGTTGATAGTCTGAGGGCATGAATTTACCTTTCAATTTTTCTATTGTTCTGTCCCAACTCTTGATTATTATCTTGCATTTGTTTTGCCTCTCATATTGTACTCCATCCCACTAGAGTAATGAATGTCCTTTCATCCTTGTCACAACAAATTTTAGCTTTTTCTCATTAGGTATTGTTAGGTTCTTTTTTCCACTTGGGTGAGAAAAAAGAGGTCCCTTAACTATGTAGTTAGGATAGTAAGACAACACAACAATTTGTTAGTTGATTAGTGGCTCAAATGAATAGAAAACAAGACACAAAGAACAAATAAATAGAAATAAACTACGAATGTAACAACTAAAATTGGTGCATGAAAGATACACAAGGAACAACTAACAAATGAGATTGATCTTTGGATTGATAACACCTAGGAGAAATATGGGAACTTACAAGTCCCCTCTTCCTTCTTGGGAAGTGTTAGCACTGAGAGTCACCATCATATTGCAAGAGGATAAGTCTAGCACCCATAAAAAAAGGTTTGTAAATGTAGATTAATGATAAAAGGTCAAATGGACAAAACTCAACATAATAATGTTTTTACAAAGAAAATTGGGGCTAGCATGCATAAGAAAATTAGGTTTTGATTAACTTCACTCAGTGGTTTAAGGATAAAGGTGAGTATAATAAAGACTTATTGAGGAAGGTGGATAAGTCTTCTATAAGCATCGGGCCTTCTAGCAACTAGTTGAAGAAAAACTCAGTCACAAGAAATTCTTGAACTAAAGTTAAAACACCAAAAACATTCATAGCAACATTATAATAAAACATCCATTATAACACAACCACAACATATCATAAGGATCATCCAATAATGATCATTTCATAGTAATAAGAAACAAGATGATTAAAAGAAGATGAATTCTATTAATGAAAATATCTTAGGTCTCATACATAACTAGAGAACAACTTTGTTTAGTCAAAATATTACAAAATAGGGAGCTCTGCTCAACCATTCAAACCCAACATATTATTCATCTGATGTATTTATAAAAAAAAATAGTAGAGAACAACTAGAGGTGTGAGTTGGCCTTTCTATCCTAGGATTCTCCACAAAAATATGTTATTCTAACATATGTACAAGTGGATCTAACAGACTACTAGAATCAAGGAGCATGTTGGTAACAACTCTAACAAAATATAAATGAAATGATTGTTTTTTCTTGGGCGCATCTCATCCAGTGCCATGTGTCCTCCAATCCTTTTTGCTAAGCTCCATCTGTCACATGTTGATCATTGGTTCCCTCCAAATCATCAAATCCAAGAAGCATCAATGAACTCAAAATTGTTGACTCTAACAACTAGTTCACAACATCTTTTCGTAGTGCAACTCGTAGCAGATTCCGCAGTGAACTCCTTTGTAAAACGATTATGCAGTTGATTCTGTAGCGCAATCGATAGAAGATTCTGTAGCACCCTATGGTTAAATTTCTCTGTATATTACGTAGCACCCATTTATAAAATTGTTCTACAGATTCCGTAGAGAACTGCCACTCTGTGTCGTGCTAGGTGATTCCGTAGAACCTTTGGTAGCGCAACTACAAAATAGTTTTTGTGTATGATTTTGTATCTCCGGGCACTACAAAATCTCTCTCTTTTTTTGTGTGTGTCATGTAATGAATCCTCAAAGACACAAAAATTCTTAGTAGATGGATTATGAGCCTGTAGATGCCTCCAGTAGGTGAAAATATAATATTTCCCTGAACACTTGAAGCTTTTCAAAAACTAATCACCATAAAAAATGGATCTGTCATACTCTTGATTTACTTTCTCAATCTGGCACTCCTCCTTGTTGTGGGAGAAATTCCCTCTGTCACAAAAACATCTATTTATTTTGCAGAGGAACTCCTCTATATTGCAGGGGTATTTGTATCTATTACATCTTGTGCTAGAACATTTAAGTTCCTCTGGGATAGATCATCCTTGAAGGGCTGCAATTCTTCTTTGAGCTTTCTATTTTAGGACTATATGCTTTTGTTTTGTCTATACATAGTATGGAGGGGAAATAATCTTCTTGTTGTAAACCTATCCATCTTAAGGGTTTCATTATACATATCCATGAGTTCTTTCATCTTCCTCCTCTCAGTCAATCTTTGTTCTTTCAAATGGGAAACTTCTTTCCTAGAATCCTTGAGTTTTCTAATCAATCTCTTGAAGGTGGGATTGTTAGGGGGAGTGTTGATGTTTATGAATTCAACAGGTTTCTCAATAACTTCCTCTTTACCTTTATCTTTCTTCTGAACAACAACTTTGGTCATGACCTTAATAAGATTCCCAACTGTGTCACTTTTAACTTTAGATTTCTTTGGGATAGAAGCCTTAAGTGTGATTTATGTTTCAACATTTTCTTTGTGGGATGATGATATAGTGAATGGCCTCCTAACCCTTGTCTCATATACTGCAGTAGGTGAAGGAAAATTTGATTTTCTCCCCTTTTTGGTTGTGTCTTTAGCTGATGAAGGAACCTCCTCTAGTTCAGATGCAGGCTAAGGTGAAAATTATATTTGTGGGGAGTGATGGACTTCCCTCTCTTATTCATCAATTTCTTTAGGAACTTCTTTGTCTTGGGAAATAGATTTTATTTTTCTCTTCTTACTTTTTTCTATTTGGGAAACACTACTAGCTAGAAAAGGGATCTGCATCCTGGATTGAGGGGTATAGGTTATATATAGCTGTATATTAGCAGAGACAATGAGTTGTTCCCAAGAAGGTTTATTTTCTTCAATTCTTCCATAACTAGCATCCTGATCAACCCATAGTGGAAAACACTAGTGTCCACAACCTTGGACTTGGCTTGGACCCTATCAGCCATCTTTCCCATACTTCTAAATAGATAAAAAGGGATATTCATTAAATCCTTGCCTGTGAGTGTAGAAAGAGCCTAATGTGATACTGGTATATCATGTTGACTATTCCCTCACATGTAAAATACCACTGGACAATTTTCAACATTATATCAAAATCCTCAACTAGGTGGCTCCTAGGCACTCCCTTAGACAAATTGTCTTTCTGATAATCTGGCTTGAGGAAATCCTTAAAAAAGGTTGCATTAAGGGTCATAGATTTGAACCACCTCTCACGAGTGTTGGGTATCTCAGTGGTTGCTGCAATGACAGCCTCAGATACCTCTAACTCAAGGGTTCCTACCTTGGTCTTAGTGCCATCAAAGTTTAAATAAAAATCCCTTGCCACTTTAGGGTGTCCCCTCTTCATGTTTTTAAAGATATATAGGAAACCAACCATTTGGAAAACCTCCCTGATCATAGGCTCAACATAAAATAGGTGCATGTCAGAAGGCTCAGTCCTGACCACACTCCCACCCTTGTGAGATTTCTTCTGTTGGGGTGTATCCATTGATAGAAGTAGGAGGCCAAGTATTGTAATGTTATGAAAGGTAAGGAGACTAAATAGAGGAAAATTATTTTATTTTTGACAGGTGATCCTTAATTTTTCTTACATGGATTTCCTCCAATTCACTTCCAAACAATAAAATACTAGTTTGATGGCTGAAAATGGGGGGAAAATATCCTCAGAGAAATGATATGAAGGAAGACTGCATTGTCCAATTTTAAGATAGCAAAGGGCACTATACAATGTCATCATCATTTTAAAAGGCAAGGGCTCCTAGACTCTTCACTGCAACATAATTTGAGATGAAAATATAGGATGACATAGTGAATAAGTAAAGCTAATGTTGGAGCTATGAGCATAGAATATGGCATTTATTTAACAGGGAATTTGCAGCACTGGAATATGGCATTTGTAGCACAATTTTGGCAGCAGTTTCTGTAGTGCAGTGTGGACAACATGAGCCAAGAGGATAAATGGGCATTCAAATCTTTGAAGCAAATTGACTCAATTTCAGTGGAGGAAAATGTCAGTGTGGAGATGGATATGAAGTCTATGGAAACACAGGCAAAGGGGCTAGTAGGTGGGAGAAACTGTATTTTGCAGCACCAGGTGCTACCAAAAGATAAGAAAAAAACCTTAATGATATTCAACAAAGATCATATGGGTCACGAAGTACCTAGACACCGTAGCTTGATAATGGTTGATTTGTAGTAAGCCTGGAGTTATTTGCAACCACCTCAGTCTCCAATTGACCTTGGGAACATAGTTCTATAGCATAACCCGCAGCTATGTCTGGATTGGTAGCTTCAGCAGCGCTGAGCTAGGAGTAGGATTTCAAATTTGGTAAATAGTTAGAATTTTCATAAATGACCAAATTACGATATTCCTTTTGAAGACAAGGGTGTTGAAAACAATAAAAGACATGACAACAAATCCATAATTGTGAATGATGGTAAAGAGGGATAACATAAAAATATGCACTACAAAAACACCTATTGAGTTGGCAACGTACTTGACAAAGTTTTATTTGACTCCCTAACGAGGAAAAGGGAAAAAGTGGAGAGGATCAAGAATATGAATGGATGGAGTGACTTGTCAGGTTTGTAGAGTCATGGGGTTGATAGTGCTAGTTGTCAAATCAAGTTATGAGTCAAGGATATAAGCCACAAAATGAACCTAGGGTATAAGCCATAGGTGTGGGTCAAAATGTGAACCAAGTCCCAAACCTTTATTTCTTTAAACTAACCTAAGAAAATCATATAGACAAAATTAAAAAAAACTTAAAAAAGATTAATGGGTAAAAATTAAAACCTAATGAGAAAATTGACCCATGAAAACTTCATGTAATAAAAGGAAGAATCTTGAGTCCCCAAATACAAAGCTTTCTCTCTTCTAACAATGGTTGAAAATGAAAATACAATGGTGAAGAATTGATTGTTTAACTTCTCAAGAGGAGAGAGGTGCAACACTTGCTATGAATTCTCAAAGAGTTCTAGGAGAAAGATGGCTTCTCAAAGAAAAATTGAACAACATAACAATACTCAAATTGCTTCTCTTTTTTGCATACAATTATCCTCTATTTATAGGAGGATTTTTGGATACTTCACAATTAGTTTCCAATGTGAATGGGGATTTTTGGATTTGTGAAGGTACCTCACATCCTTTCATTGATCCCAAGGTGGAATTTTAGGGAGATTTTGGGGTATGGTCGAGATGTACTTCATCCAAGAAGTGGTTGGGGCATGACCAAAATCATCAATGCATTGTTTTTTCATCCAAGCGGGTTTCCTTATTTTTAGTTATGTGGACTGCCCACTGTGTGCATTACATGATTTTTTATCCCACATAATTGTGCATGTGTTGTCTTTGTTGAATGTGTGTGGAAATTCAAGATATTTTTTGCATAGTTTTGTGACTACCTGGCCAATCTTGGTTGTGGTCCTCCTATAATTATTGGTTGTATGTTGTAATTTTGTTGACTATTTCTTCATCCATTTCTTGTGTTTGTATGAGGAATTTTTTGGTGATAAAAGGTGCCCCTTGATGTGTGAGGTTAGGAGCATACATATAGATAAAATACATCATTGTTTCTTTTGGTGATGATGTCATTGTGTAGACGTGTGAGAGACTCTATAGTTAGGAATTATGATATCAATCTGTTGGAGGGAGACGGGACGAATATATGGACCAATTTTTCTCCATAAAATATTTTTTTTTAAAAATGAGGAGGGCATGCCCCATGCCTATGTCATGAAACCATAAATTGATAACACTCACTAAAACTATTGACTAAGTAGATATCTGCAATGCTCTCAGGGGCGTAAAAAACAACAAACAATTGTTCTGGTGACTAAACTAGATCTGAATTGAGGTATGAAGAGGTCATAGGCAATGATGGAATATTTAAGTCATAGGTCTTAGTCTATGACTGAAAACTACAATGGTTTCATACTAAGACCCACTGTAACATGAAACTTGTTGGAGTCAAATTTTATGGGGGTCAACAACATGAAAAAGAAATGGGGACTCTTTTTGTGTCATTCAAGACTACTCATTAATAGTGGAATGAGACCCAAGATACCACCACCTTCCTAGAAAATTGTGTGTATGTCGATGGGAAGGGAGGTGCAATTGCAAGAAGCAAAGGGCTTCTTGACATCGATTGATAAAAATGGTGTCAGGAACTGTATTGGTGAAGGTGAATGAGCTGGTAGTCATGAATGATGTTTGGAATATGTGGAATTCAACAACTTCCGTTGGTTAGGTTGTTTTGATGGATGGAATAAAAAATACAACATGATTGTGTGTCAGGGAGACGACTAGACATTGGGTAAATTGTGTTGAATGGGTGAGACTGCAACGAGATGTAATATAGGTCAAAATATTGGGCATGGATGTCTTTAATGGTTAAGAATTTGGCCATGGTACAAATATATTACAAGGGTGGTGAAAAAAGCGAAATCCCCCAACCAATGTCAACATGGGTTGATGTGTGCCAAGGAAAACATCGTCGACTGCGACGAAAACAATCTACTATACCTACTAAAATTTGAAATGTGATTTTTATAATTACCAAATGAATAAAGAATGATTGAGTTGAAAGTACACTTACAGAAATAGGTTCCCTAGTGAAGTATGGTTGGGCCTACTTGGGTCACAAGTATTTTGGATGTAGCTGATGAAGGGTGGGGGGGCCATGTGTGGGTTTTTGTACCAGGTAGATGAATGGAGGATGAACTTGCAGATGGGAAATTGATGTTGGGTGATATGGAGGGATAATAATAATGCAAATGTGCATTTAATGTAACTAAGAACATGAGGTGGGCATCCATAATGGGGTGGTTATAATGACGATGAGGAAAAAGTATGAGGTTCTTACTCTGGGGTGTAACACTACCAAGACTCTCAATCCTAATGGATAGAACAACATGAATTCCAATATGCCAAGGGGAAAATATATGTGGGATAACTCATGGAGGTGAGAATGCTACCAGCTGAGAGTACCTGAATGAAATGGAGGTGATGGTAATGTAGAGCTGGGTGTGGGGATCCTAAGGATAAATGTCAAGGGGTATAACTAGGATATGCAACTATTTGCATAGGGCATGAGTGCATGCTAGTTTTGAACATATACCTAAAGGGGACATAGGGTGGAAAATACTAAATGGGTTGTATAGTGTTGTACCAAGTACCTATACACACAAACATCAAATACCTGAAGTGAAAAATATATGATGATTGTTGACGCCCAAAAGCGTAACATGGAATCCTTGCATGCAAATGGGTTTCAATTCCTTACTACTTATATATATTTAATAATATACTAAATAGGTGGGACCCTGTTATGTGAATAATAATGATGAAGGATGCCTCATCTTTTTATGTGCTCATGTCTATTTTGCAAAAAAGACTCTATAGTTTTAAAAATTCGAAACTACTTTCCAAGAGAAATGGGAGAATGATAGGTTTATTGGCAATTTAATTTAAATAGGAAGGGGAAAATATGTTGTTTTAATGAGCATCTTGGGTTATTCTTGCTACACATATATTTTGACTTGTTGATTTAAACTCCAAGCATGGGCTATATATAGTTATGGCATATCACACTTATTATGTTCTTGTTATCACCATGGAAATTGGTTAAGTTTTATAATGTGGCAATGCTTCCCTAGCAAAGAATGTGGGACATAAGATGTATTTTGTGATAAGTGTTAAGCATGCACATAAAAATTATGGGTTTATGGAAGGTGGAAAATTCAACTTTGTATTGAATTGTTATTTGGAAAACATAGTGGATTATGTGGTGGATGAATTGGGTGCACTAGTACTTGGATATGGTTGATGGAATTAATGTAAGAAATGACATGAAATTACTTCACATCACTCTAAACTTACCTCAAAGTCACCACCCTCACTTGGTTCACATTTGTGTTGGTTGCTTTGGCTAGGGTTGCCTTTGTTTCACTCGGCCTTGGAAAGAATAGTCATGCTTCTTGGATTTTTGGAATTATGCATATAGGTACGATGGATCTCACCTCTCCTTTCATGAAATATAGCTCCATTCAAAATAAAATCATGAATTTGGCTCTTAGATTTTCTTGCAGACTGTGTTTGCTTCAGAAGTGTAAATGGATATATGTGGGTATCACGATTGTGCGAATTTATTTTAAGTGGAAGTTTCTCCCCGTTGACATTTAAATATTTCAAGTTGATGATATTGTTCAAAACTCCTTTCTATTTGGATTATGTGATTTCTTTATTTCCAGAATGAATATTGCTTCTGTGCTATGACTATTGGAAAACTTTATGGAATTTTTTTTGGGTTTCACTCATCTCTACTCATTAAAATTCAAGGGTTTCATTTTCTATGTGAAACAAAAGAACATTTGTTTAAAATCCATTACTCGGTATTTGGAAGAATTGTAGCTCCTTCAATTTGTTTTTTAACTGTTTGGGAAATATATTTTCCTTGCGACCATCATGAAAGGTATGTGTAAAGTATATGTTATAAGAGATGGTTAAATGTTTTCTTTATAAACCCTTTGTGAAGGTTTCACATTTGCGTTCAACCATACCTTGGTTCTTCTATTAATGTATGGAAATTATGAGTTTCGAACTCTTGTCTTGATGTATGATATAAGTGATTAACCTGATAGTGGGAACATTGGTTATTTTCATTAATTCTTGGCTTGATTGTTGATTATCCATGGAGGTTTGGTCAATTTTGAAAAAATTATAATGTTAAAATAAATAACACCAGGTTCACATTGGGTTTCAAAATCTTGTTTGACATTAAGTATTAAGGTTGTGATGATGGATCTACATGGTGTTCTCAACCTTCCATGTGTGCTTGATGTAGTCTTGTTTTAATTATTGAAATCACTCTATTAATAGTCTTTTATAAAAAACTTTGCTGATAAAAAGAAAAGGAAGTGGAAATTAAAGTGGTACAGTTGACAATCCTGGAAATTTCTTGGTGTTTTATATTGGATGAAAACATATGTGTGTTGGATTTGAGTTATTAGAAAAAGAAAGGTTTTGGCAAGTAATGGTGATGATGATTTTTTTTTTTATATACTATTTTATATAATAGAAGAATAATCGTCTTTTCCCCTTCCATGATCTCACTTTTCGTAGATTATAAACCCCCTCCTCCCCAAATACATTTTAAACATTCCGTGTTTTATTATTATGAAATTTAAATTAATTTTGAAAAAATAAAGGATTAATAACAAAAGAGAAAAGACTAAGTTGATGACTGGTTTTTGAAAGTTGGATATAGATATAGTTTTTGTTGCTTCTTCATTTTCTTGAATATTATTCGTTGGTCGTTTCCCATCGATGCTACCATTTTTCACACATTATAATCCCCCCATATTTGCAATATCTCTACCACTCCTTGTTCAAATGGAAATTGACTATTGCGTTTTAAGATGTTAATGGATGGATTGCATGTGCTTCTGTGGTGAATAATAGAGCCAACCTTTTGATTTTATTTAGGTAGAGTATTGATGCATGGATTTTTAAGATTTCTTCATAAAATATTTGGAATATTTCCTCATGATGATTTTCTTTAGCAGAGGCAGTAATGGAAGATGTGTTAATAGAGGTAGAGGAAATTGGTAGAGGGGCCATAGAAGGCCACGGTTTTCAATACATTTTGATGCTAATACATAAGAATTAAATCAACTCTTTCAATATGGGTTATTCAACCTAGTTGTCCATGGGATCCTCTAGCACTGAACTGAGAAACCTCCCTTCTAGCCACATCAAAACGTTTTTGGTATCCATGTTCCCCCTCATGTGTCTATGCAACTAAAACCACCTGCCAATGATGGTTATAAAGAGATTATATATCAACCTACTTCTAATC
>CBVK0100352158.1:0-21435 GCA_900067695.1 Picea abies
GGTGACAAGATTCAATATGACTATCCTAAGACCATGGAAGAAACCATAAGAAGGGATAAATTCTTATACAAACAACAAAGAGAATAGCCTACCTTTCGGGAGGCTTGGGATGACCAGAAGAGGTTTAAGAAAGAACAGAGGAAAAAGGGAAACAAGCCTCCCTTTTTCAGGAACAGTCCTTGGGGACAGTCATCTTTTAGAGAGCCCAGGAAAGTTGAAGGGAGTGAGCAGATGCCAAAACCACCACCTATGGAGTGTTGAGGCTGTAAACGGAATCATAGGTACAGAGACTTCCCCCACAGAAAAGGTAAAGTGAGAATTGTCCATACTGTTCAGCAAGCTCAAACAGTGGAGGATATGGGCATCAAAATGCCAAGGATCTACGCAACCCTGGACAACAAACAAGCAGAATTTCAATCGCACATGATTGAAGTGGAAGGTACGATCAAAAACTGACCACTTGTTATTTTAATTGATTCAGGGGCTAGCCATAGTTATATAGATCCTAGAGTGGTGAAAATTTTTCATTTAACAAGAAGCAAACATGAAAAGTCTTGGCTAGTGAAGTTGGCCACAAGAACCAAAAGGAAGGTCACTAAATTGGTTAAGTCTTGTTCAATAGACATGAAAGGAATGAGCACTAAGGCTTAATTGAACATTTTGCCTTTAGGCTCATATGATTGCTTAATTGGGATGGACTGGTTGGACCAGCACCATGCCCTTCTGGACTTCTGTAACAAGAGGTTTACATGCCTAAATGAAGAGGGAAATCAGGTAACAGTCCAAGGAATTCCTAGAGCCATGGCTGTTAGGGAAATATTAGCCATGCAGCTGAAGAAATGTTACCGGAAAGGTTGTCAATTATTTGCAGCTCGAGTGGAAGAAGCATCCCGAGATGCAGTCTCGAATTTGGAAGACCACGAGGTACTCAAAGAGTTCAAGGATGTGTTTCAGGAGGTACCTGGACTACCTCCAAAGAGGGACATCGATTTTTCTATAAATTTGATGCCTGGAGCAACTCCAGTTTTGAAGGCTCCTTATAGAATGAGTACGCTTGAGCTGAAAGAGTTGCAATGACAGCTCGAAGAGCTACTAAAGAAGGGATACATTTTCCCCAGTGTGTCACTGTGGGGTGCCCCGGTCCTATTCGTGAAGAAGAAGGATGGGATGTTGAGGTTGTGCATTGATTTTTAGTAGTTGAATAAGGTAACTGTCAAGAACAAGTATCCTCTGCGAAGGATCGATGATCTTTTTGATCAGTTGAAGGATGCGAAAATATTTTCAAAAATAGATCTCTGATCAGGATATCACCAAATGAGAATAAATGATGAGGACATCAACAAGACTACCTTTAGAACAAGGTACAGTCATTATGAGTTCACGGTGGTGCCGTTTGGGCTGTCCAATGCACCTACTGTTTTCATGTGCTTAATGAATGGAGTGTTCAGAGATTATTTGGACAAGTTTGTCATAGTCTTCCTAGACGATATCTTGGTGTATTCCAAGATAGAGGAAGAACATGAGCAACACCTGAGAATGGTGTTGCAGGTGTTGAGAGAACACCAGCTGTATGCAAAACTGAGAAAGTGCTCATTTTATCAAAGGCAGATTCATTACTTGGGGCACATTATATCAAAGGAAGGGATCGTTGTGGATCTTGAAAAGGTTGAGGCCATTCGAGAATGGTCAACGCCAAGGAATGTGGTGGAAGTTAGATCTTTTATGGGTCTGGCAGGCTACTATAGAAGGTTTATAGTCGGATTCTCAAGGATAGCTCATTCTATCACTTCGTTGAAAAGGAAGGAGAAGAAGTTCCAGTGGATTGAAGAATGTGAGAGCAACTTCCAGCAATTGAAGCAACTGCTAACCAACGCTCCAATCCTGAAGATTGCAAATCCAAACAAGGATTACGTAGTGTGCACCGATGCGTGTAAGGAGGGACAGGGAGGAGTTCTCAGCCAAAAGGGATTTGTAGTTTGTTACAAGTCTCGAAAGTTGAAGGAGCATGAGAGGAATTATGCCACTCATGATTTAGAGTTGGCACCAATCGTCCACGCCTTGAGGAAATGGAGACATTACCTCATGGGAAAAAGATTTGAGTTGAGAACAGACCATAACGGTCTGAAGTATTTATTTGATCAGTCGACTTTAAATGTCAGGAAAATCAAATGGTTGGAGTTTCTGTGCAAATATGACTTTGATATCAAGCATATCAAAGGGAAATAAAATAAGGTGGTTGATGCACTTAGCAGAAAAGTGCACGAATTACATGCGATAGCCATTAGCATGTACAGGACTGAGATTAAAGACATAATTTTGGAAGCTGCAAATGTTGATTTGCAGTACAGAGGTTTAGTAGCAAAGCTATAGTAGCGTGAGAGACCAGAGACCAAGGAAAGTTACACCTTGGGAAATGATGGCTTACTTCCATATAAAAACAGAGTGTATGTACCCAATGTCCGAGATTTGAAGCTAGCAATTCTGAAAGAAATTCATAACGTGGCTTATGCTAGACATCCCAGATACTAGAAAACTGTAGCAGCAGTCAAAAGCCATTACTTCTGGCCGGGTCTGAAGAAGGAAATCATTGAATACATCGCCAAATGTATGGAGTGTCAGAAGGTTAAGGCTGAGCATAGGCACCTGGCAGGGTTGTTGTAGCCTTTACCCATTCTTGAATGGAAATGGGACGTGGTAACAATGGATTTTATCACCAGACTACCTAGAACAAGCAAGCAACATGATTCAATCATGGTGGTGGTGGACAAGATTACTAGAGCTACCCATTTTATTCCACTGAAAACCACCCATAGGGCAGCTGATGTTGTTGATATTTTTTTAAACGAAGTTGCACACTTGCACAGAATTCCTAAGACAATTGTGTCTGATAGGGACCTGAAATTCACTTCAAATTTCTGGAAAGGATTGTTCAAAGGATTCAGAATGAATCTGAACTTTAGTACAACGTATCATCCTGAGTCTGATGGTTAGACAGAGAGGGTGAACAGGGTAATAGAAGACATACTGAGAATGTATGTGATGGATAAACCATCAAGGTGGGAAGACTACCTGCATTTGGTAGAATTCGCCTACAATAATGGGACCTGCATCTATGACTGTACATAATGTGTTTCATGTTTCACTGCTTAAGAGATATATACCTTATGCTAATCATGTTATCGATTGGAATGTGATTCAGGTGGAACCAGAAGGCGTCCTGCAAGTGCATCCTGTGTGCATATTGGATAGGAAAAGAAAATAGCTCTGGAATCGAGCCATAGAGCTTGTAAAGGTCCAGTGGACCTCATACGGTCCTGAGGACATGACATGGGAGCATGAAGAGGTTATGCAGGCAGAGTACTCGCATCTTTTTGAAAATTTTGGAAAAAGCTTGCAGAGATAGTGTAAGGTTGCATTGAGGACAGTGCATAAATAAGGGGAGGGGAATTGTAGTGTCCCCAAGGCCGAGCCCTTTGTAAGTCTGATGTATGAAATGAATTGTAAATTTGTGTTATAGGCTGGTGAGCCAAGTTTGTATAAGTCGATGGGCTTCTGTGATTATTAGGCCAAAGAGAGAGGGTTGTAGGCCATGGACCTGATTTTGTACTTATATGTATGCAACACATTAATAAAATATAAACACTGCCACATGCAAGCCGACATGATGAATGAGTGATGGGGGACTGAGCATCCATAGAGAGGGAAAGGGATTAGGGGCTGGAAGGTGGGAAAAGGGGCTAAGTGTTAATCCTAGGGGGCTTAAGCCTTGGGAATAATATTTTATCATTATTCCAAAGAACATGTGCATTTTATGTTGTTTATCCTAAGTTTCTGGCAAGGGGAAAACTTGCAAAGCGGATGCATGTAGTTCCAAGGGTGACAAGTGTCAACCCTGGTGCATGCGAATAAATGACCAATATGAGCCATGAGAGGGGTTCGTCTCAATTCTCCCTGATTTTCTGAACCGAACATCCCGTCCGACCTCTGCAAGAGATACCCCATACATCCATTGATCCAGAAGCCTGTGTGTTGATGCTAAAAAGCCGAAACATCCTCTGTCTGAGTATGGAGCCTATGTGTGGAGTCTTGTTCGAAGCCATATCCATGAGTCCATTCGCCATTGTTGAACCAGTTGGAAAGCCCGTGTCTATTTTCCCGTCGACTGTTGTGGCCACGCAGTGCTGGACTGTGTGGGGCTTGTTGGCCAGTTTGTGCAACACTCTCTCTAGGAGAGAGAGGTGGTTGAATTGGAAGAACAGGTTTCTTGGCTTGTGAATGACTCTCTCCAGGTGAGAGAGTGCACAAATGAAGGAGAGAACTCCTAGAAGGAACCCTGTAGCTTCCATAGAGCTCAGAGACTTCTGGTTCGGTCTGTTACTGTAACCCAAGGCAAGGGAGGTTAGCAGTCGAAGGACTGTCTAGGTGATAGAGAAGGTGCAAACTCCTGGGGTGGAACAGGCATGTGGGGAAGAATAGTCTGTGGGCAGTGAGCATGAGTGGTTCCTAGGAGAGAATGCCTTCCTCCTGATTGTGTGTTTTCCCTATAACCTTAGCCTAGCCTAGGATTCCTTGCCTTGGGGTGGAGCTTAGTCCTAGCTCGGGGGTGACCTACTGCTGAGTTGATGAGCAGTGTGGTCTAAGGATGGGAGGTTCATTGAAGGCCTACACCTGGTTGGTTGAATTACCTCAATTTCAAGATAAGTATCAACTTATGTTAAATGTTATGTTTTGCATGCTTGCAATGCTTATATTTTATCATGTATTCTGTTGTGCAGATGAATTATGGTTAATGCCATTCTTAAAATTATGATAGCAATAATTTATATGATTACTATGTGTTGAATGTGTTTAACTTGTTTTGAATGCATGTGGTTAATTGTGAGTGAGAATGTTTTTATTCCGCGTAGTAACACCTACAGTGTAGTGAGTGAAAATTGGTGCTACAGATGGTATTTTTATGTTTCATAGCTATTCCTCCATTTTTTGTTGTATTTTTCTATGTATGTCCACTTTGTTTTTGCATTCTATAGTGCACCCAATTGTTGTTGGTGCACCCTTCTTATCTCAAATGCAGATCAATTGGTATCATAGCTTCTATCTCGGAAATTGTTTTCTCCCATTCAAGAAGAAGACAGAGAGACCATCTACATTCCTAAAGATTTTTTTTTTTTGATAATCAATCTTGAAAATCAATGCTTTTCTTAGAGATACCATTGCACCCTTCTAAGGGAATGTTAGCATCTCATTCTTGAGGCATCTAGTGTTCCCTTCTCAGGGCCTCCAACAACTCAACTTTTGAGACATCTAATGTGCCCTTCTCAAGGCTTCCATAGAGGCCTTCTTAGGGTTATCCCATGACTTCTTAGTGTGCCATAGACATCGTTATTTCAAAGTGTCTTCTGTGTCATTACTCAAGGATCCCTCCTACAAATGAAAATCATGCCACCGCATCAAGAACCATCTATAGAGGAATCCAAATCCAACATGTCTACACCAGTGCAAGAATTATGTCTCTCTCTACATGAGTTAATTTACCTATAGAAACACATGACTCCAAAACCTATGTAGCTCGACAACTTCTTCCAATTTCCAAAAACTATAGAAACACATGACTCCAAAACCTATACAGTTCGACACCTTCTTCCAATTGCCAAAATTTTCAGGGAAAATGAATGTAGAAACTATCAATCCGTAGTCTTTCCACCTAGTTCGATACATATAATGACATGGAAGAGAACACTATGTTGTAGATATCTAACCTGCAACTCGATGGAATCTCTCAAGCCTGGTGGCACACCCAACATGAAAAGTCCAAATAGGTCATTGAGATTGATGAGATAGAATTTACGATAACTGCATGCATTATTTCCTAGGATGGTTTATGTCATGCCTTGTGAGAGTGATTTTATCCCCCAAGATATCTCTAGAATATCCTCACAAAATGGTTGCATCTCTGACAACTATCCAATCTATTTGTCCAAAGCTACATATATGTCTTCTACAAATTGCACATCCAACTACACATCAATGATACAAAAGAGGTATTAATTATAAAATTCAATTATGGTTTATTAATGCATATCCATCATGAAGTTTATTTTTTCGAGAGCTCTTCTTTGGACAATTCCTTCTTACAGGCCTTGGTTGTGGAACATAAGGTGATTCCTCGAATCCTCTCTCCTCAGATTGATCCCACTTTTGTCTCTCTAGGTACTTCACAGTATCATTCATTGATCGCTTCCCCATCCAAAACCAAAAATTCACCTATAACACCTTGTTTCCCACATGCTGTAAATATAAGTACTATTATGATTAACTATAAGAAGATATGTTATGTACTCAATGAAAAAAAATGGACCTTGATTTATTTTTGTATTGCATATATTTGAGTTTAATATAACAAAGAAAGTTTGAGCTACTTCTAGAGGGATGGAATTCATAGGTTATGATGTCATGAGAGGAATGGGAAAGAGGGAGGTAATTACTAACATAAATGAATCTTCCAGGAATTACTATGTCTAATTAAAAATGGTGTAGAACTTAACTATATCCAGCCAAAAATGATTATCAGTCAAGATAGTAGTTGGAATAGTTTCTGTGGAAGTTAAGGAAGGATGGGAAAGATATCTTCAAGAAACTTCTGGCAAGATCCATGATGTCCTGGAGGAGAAGGCGTCAAAATAGGCTGTAGGGAAAAATAGAGAGAACACACACAAATGGGTATAGATCGAGAGTAGTGGAAGAAAGATAGAGAAGAGAAGTTGCATAGACTTATGGAAAATGTTGTAGACATCCTCTCGTGACATCGTACCCTCACTCGGGGGTGGTTGGTTGTAGAATAGGCCGGTGAAACCTTGAAAATGTTGCAGACATCCTCTTGTGACATCATACCCTCGCTCAAGGGTGGCTCGTTGTAGAATAGGTTGGTGAAACCTTGCCTACGGTTGGGTGGAGAGTGGTTCTCCCTACAGTAGGGGCCACCATATCCCTAAAAATTTAGATAAGTGTCGTGTATCAAGTTTGTGTATTAACTAGAGTGCATGAATGGATTTGTTGAATATGTATAATGAAATTTAAGTATGGATGCTTACTTCAGGGGATGCATTGTATGTGCATAAAATGAATATATATATATGTGTGTGTGTGTGTGTGTGTGTGTGTGTGAATCCTATGTCTTATCTATAGATATCTGTAGGAATAAATACAAATATAGATTTATAACATATTTTTGTAATTTGTAATGTGGAAGTGAGTATGCACAACTCTCACACTCTCTCTCTTTATATATATATATAAAGAGAGAGTGTGTGAGAGTTGTGCATACTCACTTCCACATAAAGAGAGAGAGTGTGAGAGTTGTGGTATGGAATTTTTGATAACATGAGAATTACCTTGGATATGACGAAGCCAAGGTATCTTGGGTGAGGATAATGAATTTCCTTGGAACCTAGGAGAAGAAAATCTCGAAAACCCATAAACCCTGGAGGCGAACATAAGGAAAACCCTTGCAAAAATGACTAAGTCTAGACTCAGACTGCTAATCTAGTGGAGGAGCCATAATTGGCTCAATAATTAAATATGGGCCCTTTATCAAGATGAAATCTCAATTGTTGGATATGAAAGTGGATATAAACTCCACCTTTTACCTCTATAATGAGGATTTCGTTGAATCCTATAATAACAACGATTGATTGAGGTCCATAAAATCTATCGACAAAATTATCATAGCCATAGATATTTAAAAATATCAAGAGGGAGTTGATCATCCTAGGATACCGAAGAATTCTATGTCCAAGCCCTTCAGAAGTCTGGATGCGATGATGTCTATGGACTAGGTTTCTAGCCCCCAGTCTCATGTCTTGTTGCATAATAACGAGGGAGAGGGAGAGAATGTGACATCATACTAAAATAAGTTGTTAGCTTCACAACCATGGTGTCACGGGATTGACAATTGTCCATGTCTGGTTGCAAGTGAGTAGAGAACAAGCCCCTATTTGAATTTACCCATTGGACAAGTGACTTAAGATATGATCTATTTGAATTGTTGATCATGGTCAGATGGGGTGAATCAGATCCTCGACCCCCAAATTTTTTTCTCAACTTAAATTGTTGGATGGGTTGGTGGCGCAATATTCGAAAGGTGAGAGGATATCCATCATAGATCTGCAGGAACTGGGATCAAATCCTAGATGTAGATATCATGAGGTTGTAACCCCGTGATGGACTTGATTATAATCTCGTAATTACAATATAAGTATTAATTAATCTCCTCATAATCCCCAGAACCGAGATATTTCTATATCAACATCACAAGTAAGGTCCAACACCCAATGCCCAGTGTTGATGTGGCAAACAACTAGTGGTCCACATGACATAATAAGGGAAGGTCGTGTGTCAACCTACAGTGGTGCCATGTGTCACATATTTTTGACAGGATCAGACAAGGACCAATGGGGAAAATGAGTGCCATGTGTCAAGTGGTACGAGTTCCATGAGTATACGAGTGCCATGAGTAATGATCGTGTCATTCCATGTGTCCAGAATGCCAACTAACCCTAGACTGGATGTAGAGCTAGGAAGAAGGAATTTGATTGCTCATGGACTCAATGTTTTGTTTCCCGATATCCATGTATGGTAACGTGGATCAAGGTAGGTGGCGGCCTATGACAGGGCCATGTTTTCTGAGTGCCAATACATACCATATCAGGTGATTTGGGTTTGTTGAAGGGAAGGTAAGGTTGATGGACGTTGATCCAATATGATGTCATCATACATCACATGACCTATACATGATGGGTGAGTGTTAGCACTTGATAGGGTGAGATAAGTGTGTTGTGATATTATGTTCCCCATGTTATTTCACTTGGGAAGGCCACGTGTCACTCAGAGGAGATGCCACATGTTACAATAATTTAACATATTTGCATGAGGATCTATAAGGTAGATGATTACCATGTGTCAAGTGGTATTGGTGTGTTATACACTGTAACATCCCCGACCTTCCAAAGACCGGGAAATTCTACCAACACAACCTTAACTTAGCTCTGATACTAATTTGTAACATCCCCGACCTTCAAAAGAGACCAGGCAATGCCACTACTACGGAATATTCACATATAATTATAATATGAATTAAATCAAATTAACACATTTTAACATAGAGTTATTGTTACCATTTAGATTTAAATAGAATTAACAACAATTCATACATGCAATAGAACACATGATAACATTCCAGCATTATTCATAACATAAAATTAAGCAGATAAATTATACTTATCTTTCAACTGGAATAACACCACCAACTGCGTGCAGACCTTCCATCAACCTCCCAGCCATAGATCGCACTGCTCATCACTCTCAGTAGTAGTTCACCCCCGAGATGGGAATAAGCTCCACCAAGCAAGGGAAACCTAGTCTAGTCAAGGTCAACATGAAGACAGACAATTTATGAGGATGGATTCTCTCCCAGGAGCCATTTATGCCCATTTCTCACAGACTCTCATTCCTCACATGCTTGTCCCACCCCAAGAGTATACACCTTCACTATCACCAGGATAGTCCTTCGGCTGCTAAACCTCCCTTGCCTTGGGCTTCAGCAATATGTTGGACCTGAATTCTCCAAGCTCTATGGTAGCTACAGGACCCCTACTAGGAGTTCTCACTTCCTCCGTGCACTCTCTCACCTGGAGAGAGTCACTCAAAGTCCTGACAACCTGCCTCTTCAACCACAACCACCTCCCTCACTTGGAGAGAATGTTGCACACAAGCCTGACAACCTGCTTCTTTAGCTCCATTCCAACATAAGGAGGATAAACGTAAGGCTCAACAAGGAACAAATTATGGTTGCCAATCACACTCAACCAAGGGACTGTGTGGCCACAACAGCCCATAGTTATAACACACACGACATAGACAATTATGGAATGCTCAGATTTCACAGAAGACAACAACCCAAACAGTTAAGCACGAAATTGGATTTGCAGTGTGGATAAATTCGATTCATAGGACACACAGGAGACACGGCTCAGTCCACGAGTTTGCCACTAGTTTTTAGGGTGCATGACAAGGAATCGGTGTAGAGGTCGAACATAGACTCAAACGGTTCATACAAAGGATGCGTCGCCTTCTCAGGAAAACATCACGGTTTTCTAGTTTTAAAGTTGTGTGAGGGTATGCAGAGATCAGACACCCACCACACATGGTTCAGACAATGGACGGAAGAATGGAGGACAAACCCCCATCATGGCTCAATTCTTGGGTTAAATTACAAGTGCCTAGGCCGAAACATGTTGCCCATGAAGCTGCATACACTCCATCAAGTATGTGTTCCCTTTTCCAAGAACTTAGGATAAAAATATACCTTTCACACGACTTTGGAATAATAATAAATTATTATTCAAGGACTTAATCCCTCAAGCTTAGCCCCTCTTCCAACCTTTCATCCCCCTCTCCCTTACCCATTCTGTGGAAGCTTAGTCCCCCATCACTCTTTTTTCATGGTCGATCAATACGCAATGATGTTTATATATTATATTAATGATTTGCATAATTATATATACAAAATCAGGCTCCTGGCCTTTAACACCTAGGATCTCCAGCCTTTAATACCTAGGCTCTCCGGCCTAATCACTAAATAAGCCTCCTAGCTTATTATAACTCATCTCACCAGCCTACAAAACATGTTTACAATTTATAAATACAACTAGGGCTTGTCCTTGGGGATATTACAATCCCCTCCCCTTATGTTTTCACTGTCCTCGATGCAACTTTCACACAACATTAGCAAGATTTCCAAAATCTTCAAAACAAGATGCAGGTATTTTGCCTGCATAACATCCTCATGCTCCCATGTTGCGTCCTCAGGACCGTACCAGGTCCACTAGACCTTTACAAGCCCTATGGCTCGATTTCGAAGCTTCTTTCTTTTCCTGTCCAATATGTGCACTGGATGCACTTGCAAGACACCTTCTTGCTCCACCTGAATCCCATTCCAATCGATTACATGATTAGCATCAGGTATATATATTTCTTAAGAAATTAAATATGAAACACATTATGTACAATCATGGATGCAGGCAATACAAGTGTATATGAAATATATATATGTATATACAGACAATTTTAATAACAATATAACCTGTATACAACATACACAACATACAATAAATAGAGAATTGGTACTTATCTTTTGATTGAGAATACCTCCATACAACATGGTCTAGATCAAGGTACCAAACCTCAGCAGCACTCCAACCAATGGTCTCTCCTTCCTGACATGCCTACCCCACCCCAGGAGTGTGCACCTTCACTGTCACACAGTACATCAGTTGTTACACCTCCCTTTCCTTGGGCTTCAAAAATAGGGCAGACCAGAAGTCTTAGAGCACTGTGGCTCCTGGAGTTCCAACTTCCCTCAGATATTTCCAATCAACATCTTCCCCAAGATGCTCTTTTTATTCAACATTCTAACTTTAATCAACATCATCTTATCTGCATCACCCACATGCAGTTATCATGAGAAAACATAAAAGAATTCATTTAGGAACTCCAAATAGTTAAAAAGGGAATTCAACTTTTATCCCCAAAACATGAAATTTTATTTCATAAATCATCTTGGTTGGTGCCAAATTAGGATTGCAACCTTCCTTGTGGTTTTCCACAAGCACTAAACTACATACTATTTTCCTACAAGGCTTCATCTTGCATACTGCCAACAATTGTCAATATTTCCTTAACATCATAATTCAATTGCAATATGCACAGAACCATATGCAGGGAACTTAGAATTGCCTGCACCTAGCAATTCAATCACCATTACCAAAAACTTAACCAAATATAATGACTCATCATTCTATGCATATGCATGTTCATAATCAATAACAGTGAGTTTATTATTTCAATTTTCTGAACATAAAATTTTTTGTAGTCTCTATTCTTGTGACTACCTAGCTTGCAACTTTCCTGTTGCAATGTTTAATAGTTCCTGAAATGTTTTCAACTTCATGAGTTAGCAACATTTCAGCCATTAGTATAATTATTTCCATGCCAAAAACATATATACATGCACTCACAAAATGCATTCAACAAAGTGCATTTAAGTATACAATTCCATCATGTATGAGTGCAACTTTGCCCCTTACTAGACACGAGTACAACTCTCAATGCCTATTTATTTAGTGCACCCTTGTATTGATTTACATAATGCTCTTTATCTCAGTCATGTATCTCACCATCCATAAGTTTGAATTCTAGCCAATGTGTTGACAAATTCTCCACACACTTCCTATTGTCTTCTCAATTAATTGGATTCCTTCCTTTTCGACCCGAACACTACACCAAGAATATAATTATGTGGTGTTCATTAGTGTTAGCAAAAGGGTTGCATCCCAAGTTTTATTTAAAAGTAGGAAGATTTTATCACCTGTGTGGCTCATAACCTTTCCATATCCAACTAGGTCCTAGTCTCATACATTACTAGCTTACTGGCATTCATTCCTATAACCAATTCTTATATTTAATTCTTTGGTTATTACCCCATAACCAAATTAACATGACATTCTACTATGTGAGTGTCTTCATTCATAAGCTAAAAAGCTTTGAATTAATACAGGCCTCCAGCCTTTACCACATGTAGTGTTATGCATTCAATAATATAACCCTATGATTTTATAAAATAACTCTTGCTGAGGAAATTCTTACCAAAATTTCCTTTCAGCAATTATGCAAAAGGAGTAATATAAACTCATACCTGCATGACTACCATTAATAAATTTTATGCTAGCTGAAAGTCTGATAACAATAGAAGATGTTATGCTTCTTTTATCAACTTATAACCATCACTTCAGCTCTCTATTTCTTCACTTCTTATGCAACAACATCACCAACAACACTTGCAAACACGCAAGCATTCTTTCCGTTGGTTGACTCAACAAGTCGTAACATACTTTCTTCCATAGAAAATGCAACAATTTCTTTCTCCCAATAAAAAATTTCCTTGTTGAACCCAGAAGTCTACAATTCTTCCCCCATTCCTGGATCTTCTTGTGCTCCCACTATGATCACTGTGCATGACTATTTCTTCCCTGAGCACTTTCAATGTAGTGCCCTTATTTCAGTGGGGTCTGCTGACCTCCTAGTCAAAGGATCTTTCAAACTTCTGAGTCACATTGAATCTTTGGGCTCATGATCGAACCCCAAAAAATTATACACAAGTCTCCTTTTCTTTTGTGTGTAGGTCCTCACAAACCTACGAGCTATTCCTCCACACTTCCAAAACTCCAAGTTTCAAGCGCTAGCCACTTTTTTCATTAGCCCTTTCCTTCATAAGACCGTGGGCTATGAACTCATGGAAAACTATGATTGTGGGCGTGGGCAAGATTGGTTTTAGACCAACCCACTTTTCACCCCACAATTCACCTCCAGCTACCACGTATCCTTTTTCTTAAACCGTGGTATAAATTGTGGCTCGCTCTCAGATTTTTAACATTTGAGCAACTTCTAGCCCCACAATCTAGCTTGTTCGTCGATCTCTAATACCTTGGCGATGATCCGTGATCAACAGATTCTATCTATCCTCCTTCCACACGTGATCCTAGATCTACATGATCTTTCAACACGTACCTCCCTTCCAAATCAATGACTACGGTTGATTTCGGCTCTCCAGCCCTCGAGAGTTTGAACTCTCAACTATCCTTTTTTCCCCATATGACAATCTTCTGGAGTGGAAGATCTATTGGAACCTATCCTCAACAATTAGATGGTTCTGATGAATTACATCTCTCTGACCTTCTGGATTTCTCACATCTCCACACACACAAATCTTCGGAGTGAATTTCCCCAGAGTGATAGATCTTATGTCGCGGGTCCTCTCCAAATCAACTACCTTGATTCTCTTTGGGACATCGAGACTTTGAAAAGTCCACCCTTTCCAACCAAGACCATATCAATGGTCCTTCGACCTCCTCTTCAATCAACGATCGGGATCTCCTCAGGGACTTTGGTGCTTTCACCCTCTTCTTTCCTTCGGAGTGCTTTGTTACTGGAGTTCCAGATTTGGTGCCGCGTCTCCTCCTTCACATTGATGGCTCTCGTTGTTTAGTGATTTCGGCGCTTTAGGATATTTTGAAACACAACTTCTCAGAAACACCAGAGTACGATCCTCTGAATTTCACAATCTAGTAACACATGTCCAACCCAAATCAATGGCTCCCAGCTGCTTCGGCTCTTTAGGCTTCGACAATTTCAAAATTTCGTTCTTCACTTTCTCCCAAAGTGTTTTCACCCGAAACTGATGGATTTCCACCATGCGTCCTTTCAGACGATGGACGGTCCCAAATCACTTCGGGACTTTAGCAAGTCCACTATCCCTTTTTCCTTGGCTCCTCCTTAGAGGTGACCTCATGAAAACATGCGATTGTGAGCACGCTCAAAGGTGGTTTGTTACCAAACTACTTTTTGTCCCACAATTCACCTTGAGACTACATGCGTCCTTCCTCCAAAACCATGGTTTGGATTGCGGCCCACCCTCGACATCATAAATCTCGAGCACCTTCTATCCCCACAATGCAAGGTGACTGTCGATCTCACGATATTGACAATTCTTCTAAATGGATGATCGAGATCTACCTCCAACAGTTCAGATATCCCTCTCCTAGATCGACGGCTAGGGTCGTTCCTCCTCCTGATCTTTTGATTCCTTCTGAATTGGAAGAGTTTGTGGATATTCAACGGTTTTGGCCTTTGAACTTTCTCCTACGAGTCTGCCTCTTGGATCTCATCTTCGCTCTTGTAAAAGTTATCTTTTCTGATCTTTAGGACTTAGAATAAGTATGACTCCTATGCACTCTTGCGTTATCTCTTATGAGCTTTTTGATTTACTCAGTCTCGTAAGGGTCTTCTCCCTTTTGTTTCCTTTCAAAGGAAAACTTCATGCCCTCCTGGCAACCTTCTTCTCAAAGAACACCTTAATGAGTATTTTCTACAGAGCGTTCAATAGCTCTTTGAGTATATTCCTCTGATACTCTTCTCCCTGAACTCAACAAAGAGTTCTCTTTGTGCACACTTTCTCTTACTCGATGCCCACCTGGCAGAGCCCTACAGAGTTCTCAGTGAATCTTTTCTATGTCTGAACTCAACACAGAGTTATTTTTGTGCACTCCTTGCAGTTATGCTGATGAAGGTTCAACGATACCTCTTCTAAGCTTCTCTGAGGTTAACTTACCTTTTTCAATGTACTCCTTGACAATGTGCACTGCTTGCACACGAAAAATCAAAGAAGAGAAACAATTGAAACTTATTCAATACTTCACTAGTTTACGCATTCAAACCAATGTGATTTAAGAAAACATTGAGATTTCATTTTCTTTTCGAGATATTCTCTTCTCTATAATCATTTTCAGGCACTATCCCCTTTCTCTCAGTCCCCAACCCATGCGACCATGGGTCGTGACCAAGCGCCAGATCGATAAGCGCTTACTCGGGCCTTCGGCTTCAGAAGTTTTCAAAGCACCACGCAACAATCTCTTGGAGTTATGGATTACCAAACTCATGAAGTAGGGCTGATCAACCATCCATGTCTACTCAGCATCTAATGACTGATACTCACGATGGAACTTCATGCGTATGAGTTTCGGAACTTCGATGCTTCGGGACTTCGGGAGATTTCACATACATGCAGTTGAACTGTTAATCTCTGAACATTTCCAATCACCTTTGGTGATGTCATTATGCCACATCACTTAATGTTTTCCAATTGCGGGGGCATGGAACGTTGGTTTGGAGTAACCCGCCTTTCATCCCACAATTCTATTGATGCTGACACGTAACCCCTCGATGAAACTGCGGTTTGGATTGCAAGAATGCCTTGGAGAATTAACTCTCGTGCAACTTGGGTCCCCATAATTCCCCCTGGACATCGATCTTAATGTATCCTGATCAGCGCTAGTGTGGGTCCTCTGAACTTTCACTATGTTACGTCACCTCGACCCCACTAGCCTTGCTCATACGATAAGCCGCATGGCAGAATACTAGCAGTTGAGTCATGGCCCAATCATATGGGTGTCACACGTCACATTCTATATGGAATTTCAAACTTCTACAGGTTCAAAACCCACTGACACATGGCGCACAACCCATGTGTCCACATCAAACCAAGTGAAATCACCATGCCACATCACTTCGGATTTTCAGACTTTGACCCTTCTTTTGTTTCTAGCATCAGACTTCACTTAAGTTGTGAAGTTCGAAGGGCTTCTAGGTTAACCCTTCTACACCTTCCCTAGATCTAATGTTCATAAGGGATTTCCCTTCCTTCCGAACAAATCCTACAGTGTAGAAGAGACTCTGTTACTCTGCGAATTTCCAAAGGAATTCACATCTACAACATTACCATATTTGATGGTCGTGAAGGGTTTTCCTTCTCCCGAATAGATCCTAAGGTCCTCATTACTCTGCCCAATACCACGTCTATCGTGGTTTTACAACACTCCTACTCCTCTTGAGCTTCATAACATGACCAAGGTAAATTCTTGGCACTCAGGAAGGTTCTGAGGTTCGTAATTGGTCCTCCAGACACAATTTCCTCTTGAAACCTTGGGTCCAATGACCACTTACCCAACCCATCCAGGCTTTGCATTGAAACCTTAGGTCAGAACTTAATGTCTACTTCGACAACAATTCTTTAAAAACTTTTTCTTCATTTTCCACTAACATGGCCCATCCAGGCTCAGTGTTGAAACCATGCACTGAAACCAATTTGTAACATCCCCGAACTTCCAAAGACAGAGCAATACTACCAACACAACCTTAACTTAGCTCTGATAACAATTTGTGACATCCCCGACATTCCAAAGAGACCAGGCAATGACACTACTGCGGAATATTCACATATAAATATAATATGCATTAAATCAAATTAACACATTTTAACATAGAGTTACTGTTACCATTCAGATTTAAATATAATTAACAACAATTCATACATGCAATGGAACACATGATAACATTCCAACATTATGCATAACATAAAATTAATTAGATAAATTATACTTATCTTTCAACTGGAATAACACCACCGACTGCGTGCAGACCTTCCATGAACCTCCGAGCTATAGACTGCATTGCTCATCATTCTCAGCAGTAGGTCACCCCCAAGCTGGGACTAAGCTCTATCGGGCAAGGGAATCCTAGGCTAGGAAAGGTCATAGGAAGATAAATAGTTTATGAGGATGGATTCTCTCCCAGGAGCCACTTATGCCCACTGCTCACAGATTCTCATTCCCCACATGCCTGTCCCACCCCAGGAGTATACACCTTCACTGTCACCAGGATAGTCCTTCAACTGCTAAACCTCCCTTGCCTTGGGCTTCAGCAACAGGCCAAACCGTAATTCTCTGAGCTCTGTGGCATCTACAGGACCCCTTCCATGATTTCTCACTTCCTCCATGCACTCTTTCACCTTGAGAGAGTCACTTACATGCCTGAAAACCTGTCTCTTCAACCACAACCACCTTCCTCACCTAGAGAGAGTGTTGCACACAGGCCTGACAACCTGATTCTTTAGCTCCATTCCAGCACAAGGAGGACAACAGTAAGCCTCAACAAGGAACAAATGATGGTAGCCAATCACACTCAGCCAAGGGACTGCTTGGCCAAAAAATCCCACAGTTATAACACACATGGCATAGACAATTACGATATGCTCAGGTTTCACAGAAGACAACAACCCAAACAATTAAACATGAACTTGAATTTGCAGTGTGGATAAATTGGGTTCATAGGACACACAGTAGACATGGATCATTCCATAGCTTTGCCACTGGTTTTTAGGGTGAGTGACAAGGAATCAACACAGAGGTCGAACGCAGACTCAAATGGTTCAGACGGAAGATGCGTCGGCTTCTCAGGAAAACATCATAGATTTCTGGTTTCAGAGCTGCATGAGGGTATGCGGATATTAGACACCCACCACACATAGTTCAGACAATGGACGAAAGAATGGAGGATGAACCCCTATCAATGATCAATTCTTGGTTTAAATTCCATGTGTCTGGGCTGACACATGTCATCCATGAAGCTGCATGCACTCCATCAAGTATGTGTTCCCTTTTCATGGAACTTAGGATAAAATTATACCTTTCACACCACTTTGGAATAATAATAGATTATTTTTCAATGACTTAAGCCCTCAATATTAGCCCCTCTTCCAACCTTTCAACCCCCTCTCCCTTACCCATTCTGTGGAAGCTTAGTCCCCCATCACTCTTTCTTCATGGTCGGTCGACACATAGTGATGTTTATATATTATATTAATGATCTGGATAATTTCATATACAAAATCAGGCTCCTGTCCTTTAACACCTAGGCTCCTGGGTATTAACACCTAGGCTCTCTATCCTAATCACCAAATAAGCCTCCTAGCTTATTATAACTCGGCTCACCATCCTACAAAACATGTTTACAATTTATAAATACAACTGGGGCTTGTCCTTGGGGATATTACATACACCATTTTGTCACAAGTGTCACATTTCACTTTGTTAAGTGTCTCAACTCACTTTGCTAAATGTTGCAATCGTGACTTCTCACCACGTAAGTGTCGAAACTAAAATGGGGTTATGTCCTTGATACCATGTAAAAATCACATGTCATGATCCCTAGTAAATTTAGAGGAGCAAAAACATCATTTGGAGGTTGAAACCCCACTTTTCTCCTTGTCTTTATAGCCTTGTTTGTGACATACCCAACGACCAGCTGGGCTATGCCACTTAAAAACTATTGAACTATGATACCATTATGTAACATACCCATAATATTAACTTGGAAAATGCTCTAATACCATATTGTAATATATCCATATTCTTAACTGGGCATATGCTCTGATACCATATTGTAATGTCTCCATTACTAAAAACTACAAAAAATTTCTTTGATAATAATTAAAACATATAAATACTCTACAATGCACAATTACATACATATTCATAACATAAATATACAAGAAACATTAATAGGATAAGCCAGGAAAGAAAATGCATAATTAATACTACAACAAATGGTTTAACACACAAATGGGAGTTATCTTTGGTTAAAGGTACACCAACTGCATGTAGAACTTCCACATTCCTCTTAGCCTTAGACCGCACTCCTCATAACTCTCAGTAGTGGGTCATCTTCGATCTGGGGATAAACTCCACTTGGGTAAGGGTTCCTAGCGAAGCTAAGTATAGTAGTCAACAGGAACTCAGTCACAACTGACTCAATCATAGAAAAATATGTCACAGGTTGCAATTCATACTGACAACCTATAGTCCCTCATTCCCCACATGTCTATCCCATCTTAGGAAGTGTGCCCCTCTCTACTCAAAATTCCTTTGGCTACCCACTTCCCTTCAATGGCTTCAATAATAGGCCAGATAGTAAGTCTGAGAGCCCTATCGTTGTAGTTTGACACCTCGAGAAAATACTTCCCTACAATTCTCTCACCCAGAGATAATGAAATCTCCTACGGGCCTAACAACCCACCTCTTTAGTTCAAAACTCCAAGCTTACGAAGCTACATATATCTATGACCATAACCACAGGATACTAATGATAGTTCCAATAGGGTTTGATGAAAGTAACAACAACGTGAGTGAAGGAAAAATATGATGGAATCTCCCCGTCTAAATGTACTAAGTCCAAACTATATAAATGCATGTTTCCAAATTGACACTTGTCACGTTGAGAACTACTTTGGTCCAATTCCCCCCTCCTTCAAACTTAGGATAAAATACTATCCATACTTTATACATTAAAGAGTATTATTATAATATTCCTTTTAAGTTTAAATCCCGGTAACATGCCCCCCTTAACCTCAACTAGTGAAGTTATCCTCCCATACTTTTTACATGGTTGGTCTTCCACACTGATGTGTTTTCATTATATTTTCATGTGATTACATTTACATTCTCAGTACAGAAGTACTGGTCTTTTTTCATCCAAGCTCACTAGCCTCAAAACATAAATATCGTGCACTAAACCAATGTGCATGGAACTTATGGGATGCACACATTGTCATTTTAGTGAGCCACCCTCGTGTACTTACACAGGTGCACATTAAAACATGAAATATATAAAAAAATGATCTTTGGCTTCCAAAACCGCACACTAATCTGGTGTGCGTGGAATCCTGGAATGTGCATCATTGTAGAAAAATAATCCTTTAGTGTGCCATCTTTTCTCACTCACACCGGTGTGTGTTGTGTACATTAAGTTGTTCCTCTTATAATGCACCAACCCAGTGAACTTACATAGTTGTGTGTTTTGTACATTATGTTGTTCCTCTTTTAGTGCGCAAACCCGACACACTTACAAAGGTGCACACTAAATACATTAAACTGTGCTATTTTCAAATTAAATTGTGCGCACTCGTTGATGGGAGATTCACATGCATTGAATCAATGCACACAAAATTAAACCAACAATATTGTGCCATAAAATCAGCAGCTTATATGAAAAGTACAATTACATTTATATGTACAATTTGGGGTTCAACGTATGGGTATTACATTCCCCTCCTCTTTATTTATGCACTGTCCTCAGTGTAGTATATACACATGTACAACCAAAATTTCAAAAGTTTTAAAAAATATGCAGGTATTCTACCTGCATAACATCTTCATACTCCCAAGTTGCATCCTCAAGGTTGTACTAGGTCCATTGGACCTTTATTATCTTTATGGCTCAATTCCAGAGCTACTTGATCTGTCGATCCAATATGCACACATAATGCACTTGAAAACCACCTTGTTTCTCCACCTGAATCAAATTCCAATCAATGACATGATTAGTATCATGTACATACATTTTAAGAAATTATACATGTAATACATTATTAATACACATAGATGCAGGAAAAGAAAGTATGTATGATACTGGCCCAATCCTTTCTAGGATTTCAAATGGCCCACAAAAATGAGCTTTTAGCTTTGAACAATTTCCCAACTTCAGGGAACCTTTGTTGGCCTTTACTATCAATAACACATGATCATCCACTTTGAATTCCCCTTGAGTTTTCCCTTATCAACATAGCTTTTCTAACTATCCCAGGTAGCCTTTAAATTTTTCTTTATTTTTATCATTTCCTCTTCCATTTCCCTGAGTAATTCTGGCCCAAATACTCCACGGTCTGTTGTGTTGTACCATCTCACTAGTGTGTTTCTTTTTTTGCAACAAAGTTCTTCAAATGGGCTCATCTTGAGGGATGCTTGGTACCCATTGTTGTAAGAAAAATCTACCAAGTGAAAATAATCCTCCCATTTGGAAGGTTTATCCATCACATACATCCTTAAAATATCTTTTATTACCTGATTCACCCTTTCTGTCTGACCGTCTGATTATGGATGATAAATTGTCCTAAAATGTAGATTTTTTTCAAATGTGAGATCGGAAGAG
>CBVK0100352159.1:0-21430 GCA_900067695.1 Picea abies
ATATATATAAATTAAAAAATAAATAAATAACAAAACCTTAAACCCTTTTAACAAAAATGAAGCCCCCATTTGTGTATGCATATCTCGTGTGTGATCCATACCCCAGCCTCATCCCTGTGCACTCCATACCCCGACCGCATCCCTGCACTCCATAACCCCGCATCCCTGCATGCCTGCGACCATATTTCATATCCATGCGCCCAATATTCATCCATATCCCCACAACAGTAAAGAGGATTGTCATATCCCTATGACAATAATATACTGGCCATAGATGGATAGAGAAGCTGCAGAGAGAGGATAAAGAATAGGGCACTAACAAACCAGGAGAGAGAGGTCGTGAATAGAGGAGAAATAGGGCGTGAAAAGAGGAGAAAGAGGTGGAGCACCTTATCCCTAGAAATGATAGAAGGAAAGGTATATTTCCATGACCATAAATGCCTCGCTCTTTTTTCAGATTTAATTATGAAATTGAAATTGAAATTTAATTATGAAATTGGAAGGAAAAAGAGAAATGCCAACAATTATTTGACCTTGGAGCGCTTAATAGCATCCTAGCTACATCAATTGTTTGGCCCAAAATCTACATTCATGATTAGTTAACTTGTTGTTGTCTACGAGTTCTTGTGTTTTTTCTCCTTTTCTGAATGAGATTTCTTACGTTTAGCTTCAACTGAGTATGCCCAATATTCTTGAACCTGGACCTTATGCTCAACTAGTGTTTACTTGTCCTCTATTAAATGTAGTGACATGCTTCTAACACTACTAGTTCATCCTATACTATGTATAATGTATCATATCCTTGCTCGGTAAAGGCCTATCTTTCAACCCAAGTCTAGATATATTTATTCGTCCATACTTCACATGATATGAAGATTTTATACAAACTTGTTTGGAAGAACTCCTCTTCCTTATCAGTCATCTAATTAAACTATTCTATAGCCAATAAATGGTCATCCCCATCTTTATAACTGGACATGCTAACCCCAATTTGGTCTCGCATAGCAGAAACATACAATTTTGGTCCTACCTAGTAAAAACATACTCTAAGGTAATGACTATCCTTGTCCTTGTCCAAATCCTTTTCCAAAAGACTTAAGTCATCCACTATACTCTATTAAAGTCATCCATCAACCTGAAAAAAATTTGTGGGATAGTTTTTGAGCTTGACTTGGTGTGGCTTTACGTGGAGCTCCTACCAGTGGAATATCCCCTCCTGTAACTTTTTGCAGTTACCCTTTTTACTATCCTCTATGAAATTATTTCTCTCTACTCTCGATGTCTACACATATGTTGACATGTAGTGAAATTCCCTAGATTATGCTAGGTGCAATGAATATAGCTTCAATACAACCTCTTTCATCGAGGTAGATATTGTGGTAGTCGATCTTTTCCTTGTTGTCTCATGTTGAATTCTTTGTCATATTTCCTCCTCTACAAAGATTTCTTACTCAATGGGTGTTGTAGAGAATGTCATATGAGCTCGATGAAGGGTACTCCTCCTGGTTGCTTCTAGTTGTATAATTTTTTTATCTGTGTTCCTTACCTTGGCATGTAGCACCAAATAGTTATTGTCAAAAAGCTATCAAAGGTGGTCTTAAATCTTCAGATTTTTGCGTAAGAATATGGAGGGAGTTGATATCATTTTGATCCCTCCTTTTTTGGTTTCTTGTTTGGACACTTATTTACTCTTCCCCCACACTTTCATTAGTGTCGGTCATCTTGAGTAGACCCTAATATACCTTGATTTGTGTGGCATTTTTTGTAGACTTCAAAAGGCCAGCCGAGTCTACACTACTTTGCCAACAATGGTCCTTGTTTTTCTTTGACTCTTCTTTTTATTAGTCAACCTCATTCCTTTTGAGACACTACTTCCAACTTCACTCAAGGACTGTTTGGTATTTTCTTCTATGATCAAGTCCACTTGGGAGCTTTGTTTGATGAATATATGTCAATCAAATATTCCTTTTGACCCTTTTTCTCTCATACTCATTTTACCTTTGTATGTGTCAACCTCTACTTGTTCCCCTTTGAGTTGACCTTGGTAGTTTATTTACATGTTTGGTGTATTTCTTGGTCTTGAGTTTGGATACCTCCCTAACCCTCATCTTTCTTGGTTGAGTTCAGCTACCTCCCTAACCCTTATCTTGACTACTTCATATTCCACCTACTAGACTTTGTCTTCAAGGAGTCAGGCAAGCTTAATGTGCTTCACTGCTTCTTGAAGAGGCTCCTTTAACTTTGTTCCATCTTGTCTGTGTAGTTTGGCCTAGTGTTGTTATACCTTAAACTCTTTAATAAATTATTTTACATCAATAATGAGCTCCACATCCCATTTAAGATTGGCTTCTTCTCCCAAAATTTCAAAAGACTCAGAAGATTCTCCAATCTACTGATGTAAATTAGAGTGTATTTGATTGTCAATCTGGTGTTTATAAGACTTAGAGACACATACAAAATGTATGGCCTTAGAGATAAATTTAGTTCTTTAAATGAAAATAATTCAAAAGCTAATCTAAGTGCTGAGTATGAAAGAAATGCTAAGCTTCTTTACAGAAGGTGTATTCATAGATCTCTTGCCATTAATCAACAAGCTAAAGTAAAATCATTCAACTAATATTAAGCATTCAAATCAGTGAGCATTCAAACTAGTTTAGAGGCTTGTAAATGTCAGAAAGACTAAACCCTTTTACAAGATATACATTTTTTTCTTTCCCACATTCATCAGCAACATAACTAATTTTGAAATGAAGTAAAACACAACAGCATTACCTACAACAAAATGTAAATTGAACTAAAGCTCATACCAAAATTTACTTGAAAGTAATGAAAAAGGAGAAGTGTACTAGCTTGGCAAAGGGGGCCCTCCATTGCTTCACTTGTACACCTAGAGTTGTCTCAGTTAAGAAGGAACTTCCAGCATCATTCACATAATCATCTCATAAACATCATCAAGAACAAAACACCAAACTGATCTCAACACTGAAAATTCAGAGTTTTCTTCATCAACATCAGATGTCATACTAGTCCATGTCTTGAAGTATTTATACAAGAAGTTTGAAACTGAAAATGATAAGAAGTATCCTATGTTGATGATTAGATCCATAAAATATGCTAGGAAGGTTGAATACCTTGTTCAAATCCATAAAATATGCACAAATCCCAATAAAATCTAAAATTGTCCATGATTTTTTGCTAAAACAAGGTATTTACTGTTGAAGTGGCCATGTTTGACCAACGTTGACCGGTCACCTGGAAAGCTCAAATCTCGAAACTGATAGGTATTCATCCATGCTTTTACATCAAGTATCATGACACATGTCTCTGATTTCTCCTAGCTATCCTGAAAGTACACGAACCTTTGAGCAATTACGGGATTTAGTCAAATCCTGTAATTTCTAATAAATTTTTAATTTTAATGCTAAAAATTCAAAAATTCAATTCTTAAGCTAAGTAATGATAAATGTACCTTGCATATGTTGTTTTATGAAAAATATGGAATAAAATGAAGGAAAAATGGATGGTTTTGGAGACAAAAGTATGGTTTTATGGAGTGAAAGGAAGCATAAAAATGTACTCAACATCTCCCCCAAGAGGAATACTTTGCATGTCCTCATGCACAAAAACAAAATGTCTTTGAACCCCTTTCAATAGTCCTCTATAGATTCTTGATAAGTCTATTGAGTGGATCATAGTGGGCAATGATAAAAATTGAACCCTTCCCAACCCTTCTAAGGAGTTCAAACCCATCCAAGAAAGGTAATTTAAAAAATACCCTTTAAAAAAATTGTAAATTTTTTAAATCACTTTTCATTTATAAAAGACAAGAAATATTATAAAATTTAAAAATAAGGGTCACATTTTCAACAAACTATCAATGTATCAACTCCCAAACATGGTTGTTGAATGAGTATTGCAGGGATGATTTTGAGGATGAAAATTTATTTTAAAATGTAGAAACCTTGGCGAATCTTACTAATTCTTCATATGTGAACTATAAATTTTTGGCGATATTTTAGTAAAAATATTCAAATTTCTAAGTATTTTATATAGTTTTTATAAAATTTTGGCGATTTTTAAGGTAATTTTAAGGTAAAATAATTTTATCCTATAGAATTTGGGTGAATCATTTTTATAATAGCGAATCTTGTTTTTGGAAAAACCATGGAAAATTAGCCCATGAGCGAAATTTAGCACCTAAAATCATCCCTGGAGCATTGTACCTTTTTTATAATATGAGGATGAATGTGAATTATGAGAAAGACTCAAGAATTCACTCTCATTACTTGCCTTCGGCATCTAAAGACTAAAATCATATATTTCTTATTTCTCATTGGCTTCCATTATTCCATGATATAATGTACCATCCACAACATTCAATCCATTACATAACTTAGACCCATATAATCCTACCATTGTATTGACATATGAATTGTTAAAGTGTCACTTAATGAAAGATTCCTTGAGAAGTGTGGACACCTTGTCTTTTTGAATCCCCACTTGAATTCATGTGTTACTAGCATGGTTGATCCCTATCAATATGAGAATCGACATCAGATTTGATATCCAAACCCAATGTGTTTGGATCCCACACCTACTATAATGTTGTTTCCTCTATTATCTTTTCCTCCCCTCTTGGATTTTCAAAACACCAAAACAATTAGTCATGGTCTATGGGTATTACATTGAAATTTATTAATGATATTATCTGTAAATGTGTTGCTCAACAACAATTTTGACCAATTTTGATGAGAAAATGATAGATATAGAGGAAACCTAAGGAAATGAGGTCATCTCTCTTTCTTCGTGTTCACATATTACATCATTCTAAAAGTATTTAACATGTTGATTCATAGTTATTTGTTGCATCGATAGTGCTATGTGTCTACCTGTTATAAGTCATCTAACACCCATGTTTCCCCCAACTTGTAATTATTCATAAAATAGGATTACCATGCTAAGGCATGTGGACAGTGTAAATTTATTATTGTTTGAGTCGCCAATAACTAACTATGGGAGTGAAGCCTTAGAAGTATTTCCCATGATATCACTAGAGGAAAGATTGTGAAAACTATAAGGGAGGGTCATTATATCAAATAACCCCAAATTCCCTTGATGAGGATAATAAACCTCCTTCGGATCCCAAGGAGAGAAATCAGTTAATGAAGAAAGGACTAGTGGTTGAATTATCAACCACTCCCATAAATAGAAGCATGGACAAAAACTACAGAATTTCAGCCTGAAGTACCACTAGCTATGGTAGACCAAGCTAATCGAAGCTCCCTTCTGACAGAAGGAACAGGATGGGTTGAGGACCGTCTTGTAAGAAAGATATACAAATCGATAAGGAGAATGTGCAGAGCTTGTGCAGCCTCACTCAAGTGCACCCTCACTTAAACTAAAAGTTAATAAAGAGGTAACAAATAGCTCATACCTAACTTACATCTTATAATTCTTCAAAATTGTTCTTTACACTTAGTGCAAAAAACACGAAATGGAATGGTTTACAAAAGGTCAATGGAGAATGTTATTCTTATATTATTCTTCAACTTGGATTGAGCATGTATATGACTTGGATTGAGAATGTACATGAATGGTACCTGGCATGTATATGACTTAGATTGAGCCACATCCATATATGTACATCCATAGTTGTTAGTTTTCACTCAACTACATTGCAGAGGGTGTAATTGTACTTCCTCCTAGTCACCAATCTTATTGTTGCCCAACAATAGTACTAATGTGAAGTGTGGAGGGTATGCCTCTTTACTTTCAAACCCCGTAGTCTATACCTTTTCATCCACATTGGTATATAGATCCACATCAACACTCCACTTCAATTTCCTTTTCACTTAACATAGCCCCTTACTTTTTATGTGATTTCTGCTATGTGCATCATCCTTCCCCGTAGCCTTTACATCATGTCACCCTTTTTCCTTATCCTTTTTCTTGTAGATGCAAAGTGAAAAGTGCAAAGATATGAACTTCCCTTCACTACATTCTTATGTTTTCATACATAAAACTTTCTAAGGAAAAATAATAGGATTTTGGCCAAACTTGTAAAGGAGGTTTTTTCGAAGGCCTTAAACCCTATAAAATTGTATATTAGAGAACTAAAATTGAAAATAAATAAAAAAAACCATTAAAGAGAACCTTATTTATTATTGGTCCACTTAGTATTGAACCACACATCCCCATTGGGAGTCTTTTGGTCTATAAGCTTCATCGCCTTCTAGTTCTTCCACCTCTTCAAGCAATGGAAATGGATGATGCATAATGTAGGAATGGATGGAGTTGAATGAAAATGTGGGATGTATGTTGCATGGATGTTGTATCAACAAGGTGAAGCCCCCGTGATCCATATGAGTATTCAATATGTGTATGGTGGTCTCTATAATCATAAAAGTTTACTATGTTAGAAATGATGACATTTGATTCAATGTTGTATAGCTGTACTAAGTGAACTATGACATTTGCATGGTATTTTTAAAATTTGGGTCCTTTTGCAGTACTGCACACATAGTAATCTATCAAGAAATTATTTCTTTTCTTAAAACCTCTTGCTCCTTCCCATAGCTATTTTTCATCGAAGTTGAATTTCTTGCATTTCATTTTCCTCTTGCATGGTTTAAAGAGTCGAGTCAAAATTCCATCAGTTTCACGACCACTCCTTTGAGTAACAACAGCCTAAAATCAAGCGCTAATTAAAATTTATCTAGAAACTTTTCTAGGGCTCTTCAAACCCATCTTAACTTAGGTGTAGAGCTTTGGAATAGGATTGTGAGAATAATTTTCCAAAGCTGCTAAAAAAACATAAATCCTTGAGTTAGGAAGTGAAATCCAGTTTCTATATCACTGACTTTGGGAATCCCTTCTAACACAAGGGTCAATCATGAGGTCGCATTGAGGACCTAAGAGTAATCAACCCTACTTTGTTGGTATTGGTTTTGACTATCGACTGTCCCCCCTCTGCTTTGGTATAGTAGGTGGTACCATAGAGGCCATAATATTTTAGACTTCCTACATAAGGTAACGGCACATGGAAGGTGGTGTTGTACCTGGGATCGATGTTGGCTAGACTCACTCGGACTCCTTGGAGTGTTTTCCACTGCTCAGTTAGGTAACTTGCACCAGGGAATTAGTTCATTAAGCAGGTTTTCAATGTAACTTTCCCACCCATCAAAACTCATCCCCTTCGTGCATCGATTATGCGATGTTGGATTCCATCACCACTTCTTGTGAGAATGTTTGTTTGCATTCTTGACTCCTAGATTAATTAGCATGTATTTTTGTTTCTCCTTAGTTGGCCTTAGGATTGATTTTGTGTCTAATGGCATCATTTCCGAGTTAATTCCTCATTTGATCAATACAAAATATGGATACAATTAAAATAAAACGTAATAAAGAGGTGACAAATAGCTCATACCTAACTTACATCTTATAATTCTCCAACATTGTTCTTTACACTTAGTGCAACAAACACCAAATGGAATGCTTTACACAAGGTCAATGGAGAATGTTATTCTTATCTTATTCTTATCGCCATAACTAACTTATTCTTCAACTTGGATTGAGCAAAACTAATATTTCTATAGTTCTAAGCTTGGCTTGAACAAAACTAATATTTGTATAGTTATACTCTTGTATCGAACAAAAGTAATATTTGTATAATTCTACTCTTGGCTTGCCTTAGACATATTGCCAACTAAATCACCCAATATTTGCAACACACCAACTGATGGTTGGATTTCTTACTCCATAGCATTGACCCTCATCTTCAATGGACATTTTTTATAATAATTCTAATTTGCACAAATCCAACAAACAACAACCTTACTACTATTTTGTTCTTAGATCCATATGATAAATTTATCATGTCCTTAGTGTTATGACATTAATATGTCCTTAATATGTCCAAAATCAAGAGCAATATCACATAAAATTAGGTGGTTGACCACTAATATTGGTAATTGCACCCTAGTCTAATTGTGCATCCAAAACTAAAGATATAAAATTTTTATTTAGAACTTTGAATATGATGATGGACTACTAACTAACAACACGTGCACATGAAACTGAAGGTACAACCAAACAGGTACCTGCCATATATTTCTTCGTTGAGTGAGGAAATCTTAGGAAAAATAGAGGTCAGAAATGAAACTGCATCTAGTAGATATGATAAGCAAACAAGGACCAGAGGTGAAAAAGTCAGAATAAAATTTTGTAGACGCATGAAATTTTTTCTTCCCGAAGGAGGATCATGCTCTTATGATGATGAGAGCATAGGAGGCATAGATGGTCCACTCAAGTATAATCATCTAGTGAAACAATGGGTACCTAAGGAACTACCTCCTATAGATGTTAACTTCATTGTCAACAATAGGACATATCACATTGCACCATCCTCCCTGCATGGCTTGGGGCTATTTTCCATGGATGGAATAATTGTAAAATACAATATAGTAACTGAATTGATGGACTATGTTGGATCGTGTTACAATTATAATGATTGGATGTGACTAGTCTGGTACATGCAAAGTATGTGGAGATATGCACTCACCGCAGATTATATACAGCTAATAAACAAGGATAAAAATAAGGGAGCAACTATCTATATTGATGGAAGGCCTAAAGGTTTTGGCAATATCGCAGGGTTTATAAACAACACATGACCTGGGACAACAAACAAACAACCTAATTTCATATATGATGGACATGAAGAGAATCAAGTAGTCATGTGAACAATAAAAAATATATCTCTCAGGGAAAAGTTATTAGTGGATTACCATTTGAATCGAATAGAAACATTGACTAATAGTGTGCAGGTTCTTATGCAACACCTCTTTAAGAAACCTCTACTTATTGCATTATATTTTTTTATTATCTTTAACATTGTTGTAAATATTATCTTTAACATTGTTTTTTTGTTATCATTAACAATTTTTTAAATATTTGGGGGTTCTAATTATATTATAATGTGGCAGGATGATCGTGGAAAAGGGCCAGCCTCAGAACATGTAAATGGTTATCAATTTCCACTTTCATTTTACGTTGTTTTTATTATTTTCTTATATAATTTTATTGAAATAACATTGTTTTTGTTGAAATTATATGTAGTCCGCAAGCCATGTTGATCATCATTATGCCGATGAGGAGGGGTTTTATTCATCTGCTGATCTGATGGTCTTAATAAAAAAAAATTCATTAAAGATAACAAGGAACTTGGTAGCTTCTTAGATCGTCTAGATCAAACTCCTAACGTCAAAGCAAAGATCAAGTTCCTTATGTCACAACTTAACACATATAATGTAATAACCATAATTTAAAGTGTTTTTTTTAATGTACTCATGTGTTCAATTATGATACTTTGTTCTTTAACTTTTACATTATCTCACGAAAAAACATTATTTTTTTATAAAGTTATTTTTGGAGCCTGTTCAGCCCAGTGTTGGTAGTAGTGGCAGTACAAAGATGCTATAGAGTCATGATGTGAGCAATCATATGACTGCTAGAGTACTATTTACTTCTCCATATTCCACACCTAATTTAAATAGGATCCATGACATGCACCACCAGACATCTACACCTCGATCAGAGTCTAGAGATGGTGGCAGAGATGAGGATCATAGTGATGTGGTTGAGATGGTTGCATTTCCTAGAGCTAGACGTGTGAAAAGCATGGGGACCCTTCCGTGCACATTTTTGGTCGACGATAATGGACTTCCATTAAAATAATCAAGACTCCCAGGTAGTTTTAATTCATATTTCAATCATTTAATGTTGTCCTCATACAGAAATCATCTAGATTATTAATTTTAAATTAATGATCATATCTTCTTTTGTGTTGGAAATGACCTTTTTTATAGGCACCTAAAGAGAAAGACCTTGTTTATTTTTGGGGAAACATTGTGCATGAGGTGGAATTTCCAGAATTCCAACCTCAAAAAGGAACTTATGGATTATCTTGAAGGCCTTTTTGGAGTAGGCACGTTCAATAAAAAAGTGGTCACCTCTGCAGCGGGTGAATATTTAAAATATACGTGGGATGTTTATAGATGAAGCTTGGCAGGAAATCCTAGGTATGAGTGTCCTCCATCAATTCCAGAGAGGGAGTGGAAGGCGATCATTGATGATGCAAAAGTTAAGATTTTAAAAAAATCAGGAGAACAAATAACTTGTACACCAAGGTAAATTACAATTTTTTGAATTCAATACTAGCTTTATTTTTCTTTAGATCTAAATAAAAGTGTGGCTATATATAACATACCTGAAAATTTTGATGATAGGTTGCCTGACACTTCGAAGGAAACCAAAGCAAGGATCGCCAAACATGGCCAACACAAGCTAGGTCAGAGAGGCTACTCAAAGTTACAATCACAAATCACAAGTACCCAAACATCTTAAGAATATCATTTGTATCACCTTACAACTTTAAGGTAATTGCAGCCAAAAACATTAAAAAACCATAACCTTATGCAATGCAGGGCAACGACTTCGGAATTGAAACCATGGAGGAAGACCTCCAACTTGGTTACAATTACGGTTATAAAGCCATGGTTGATTGTAGAAAAATAATGGGGAAGACCCCAAGATCCAATTTGTGGGATGAGGTAAATAAAAATCAGTCCACATTAACCTTTCATTACTTATAAAATACGTAAATGTTTGATATCATCCATAATTTAATGTCTTACTTTGTTTTAATCAGGGGAGCAACACTATCAACGAAACCATTAGTACTGGAAAACAAATCGTTGATAGTGCAATGAAACCAGAATATCATGGTGCTCCCGAGTAGCCCCATCCTAGTGAGGTGCAGCCCCAAGATGTTCCTGTGACTGAGGCCCATGACGGTGAAATATCTATATATTAATCATATACTTAATAATTTTGTACTTTTAAATTTTGATGTTTCAATGGAAGAGAATGTCATATTTGATCCTCCTTGACCTAAAAATTAGGTGAAAATACTGGAATCCATTCCAACGGTGCCGACTAGATGACCAGGTAAATAATTACATTGTGGAGTTTTTTTTTAATATTAATGAACTACTTCAATGCTATTTAAAAATTGGCCATATAAATTTAATATTTATTTTTTTTAGGTGATGGCCCCTCACAACAGCATCCACGCTGTGGGTATGAGACCAGACGTACTCGACGTGAAAGGACTGAAACAACATCAGCTGCCAAAGAGCACCCATTAAACAAAGACATGGAGATGGATGAATTACTTAACACCAGGAAAGCATAAAAGAAGACTAAAATAAATTCATGATGTCATGTAATAATTTTATAAGATAGTTAGATGTACATTATATAGTTGAACATGTAATGATGCATATAATGCATTAACATTATGGGTACTTTTTCATCCGATAATATACACAAACTATTTCTATGGCTTATATATATCTGTGAATGTAATTTTTTTATACACTTAATGATAATTTCAAATTCTCTTATAAGACTTGGTATATATTGATTCAATACTCCTTGATTCAAGACATCAGAATGCAAGCAAGACCTAGTCCCTTGTGCTTGGGATATGGAGTCTAGGCAACACGCAGAACTTGAATATGCAATAGGCAACTTCCAAAATCTTGTGACATGATATATGCAACTTTAAAAGTCTTGTGACATGTGACATGTGGAAAGCATCTTTTTCCAAGCAATGTGAAAACTTTAAACTTGGTGCACCATGCATAAAGAAATTTTTGGGAAGATGCAATAATATTTTTTAAGGATTAAACATGAGTGGTTGTAAATGGCCATGTCAATCATTTTATAATATTTTTTCAGAGCATTACCCTTATTTTTATTGTGTCTCACATGACAAAGAAACACAATCACATTACCATTGTCAATTTATATGTGGAGGGTTTTTCAAGGTTTCAAGACTTTCTTCATATTTTCCTACTTTAATCCTCTCATGGTCATGTTAATCCATTTAGAGGTCTATGATATAAACACTCATTGTTATAATGTTGACATAAATTCCAATCTTCACTTTGTCGATTAGAGGGCACAACTTTTGCAACAATTTAATTTTTTTAGTTCCATGAAATTTATTTTGTTTCTTCAACAACATTAAGAATTAAACATGTGGGGTTGGAAATGGAGATGTAAAACATTTACTCTTTCACACATGTGCATCATCTTTATCTTCATGTCTAGAATATGTGGAGGGTTATTCAATGTTTCAAGACTTTCTTCATATTTTCATACTTTATTCTTCTCATGGTCATGTTAATCCATATAGAGGTTCATGTTATAAACACTCATTGTTCCATTGTTGACATAAATTCAAATCTTCAATTTGTCAATTAGAAGGAACAATAATGGCAACAATGTGAGAGTTTTGACCATATGTCAACTAATTTGTCCCTTTAAAAAAACTTCATTGATGTGCAAGGGAGCATTGTGTCTATGAGAGGTCCTCTACATATTGAAATATTGATAATTAGTTCATGAAAGAGTCCTACATATTGAAATAAAAATTTGGTGTCTCAACAAACAAATATTTACCACACCAACTTTCTCACAAAATGACACTTCCATCAACAAAGAAATAGATGGGATAATACGTTGAAGTCATGGAGCCAACAAAATGGAGTCGATAGTTGACTAGGATGGAAATCCATGAAAAAATCCAGAGACAAGCCCTATTAGGGAGCCACAATAATCCTTGAAACTCCAAATAGAATGGAGAAGGCTTTGTTTTTCAGTGCCTCTCACAATGAGCTTCGACAAACTTACAACTCATTTTTTTTGTAATATATGTTATTACATATATGTGTAGTAGAATATATATGTATGTTTTATTACACATATATGTAATAAAATATATGCGTGATTACACACACACACACACACACCGTAACACATAAAATATGTTATTATATCCCAACTCCGTATTACAATACTTGACCCACATCCACCTGCAAAGATAACAATATACTAGACCCTATAACAATAGATACTTGGGACCCATTTGGATGAGAAGGAGTATGAATTAAGACCCAATTGGCCCACTTACTTCATTCATTAGATAAATAATAACATAAAGAGAAAACATCATTAACCCCATAAACACTTAACAATCAAGTGCTTTTATAACATATTGTATTTGTAGATGATCCCTTGCTAAGTTGAAATCCTGCAATAGGTTTTGAACTTAGCCTCGTTGTTACTTTTTATTTTACATGTAACCAAAGTATTCCAATGCCAAGTGTACCCTTTGGTTTTCTTGGATGAAATCATCATTTATTATCAATCCCTATGAAGCACCATCAGAGCGTAGGTTATGCCAAGTAGGCTTTGGTGTTTGCTAGTATATTGATGATGTCTTAGTGGTGATTTTATCATTGTCATTAGAAACATTTTAGGGTGGGGTTACTAATACTAAATTACTTCATTTATACATGAAATAGGTTATAGTCATATAATGAAGATGATAGTTAAGATGATCATGATGGCAATGCCCCTCTTAAATTAAATACAATATTTTGAATGTTTGGAACTCTTAGGTGGTTATTGTACCTTAGACAAGTTCAATTTTCATTTTCATTTATAATAACCATATTTGGTGAGGGGGATCAAAATCCTAGGATGTATTGCTTCAAGGATTTACAAGGAAAAATTATACCACAATGAATTAAGGGTTCCACTTGTGATAGTTATGGTAGGTTTCGACTTATTCATTGCTAAATCACAATTTAATTGATTCAACTAAACAACCTTAAAAGAACATGAATTAAGCCTTACAAGTAAGCCTCCCTCTTAACACATATATCTCTTTTTATATCCAACATTATTTTGGCTCATTTAATTATTTTATTAGATGAGGTATCACACAAAAGTATTATGGATATATCCTTCTATTTCATTGAGATTTTTATCCTCTTGACTAAGTTGTTAGGTCAATGTTTTACTAAATTAGTTATAGAGAAGTATTCCCTTCCAATAAAAAGGATATTTCAAGTTCAACATGTGGTAAATTAGAGGCTACCAAATTATAGAAGAAGGATAAATGTTAAATGATTTTGATCTTTTGTGATTTTCCCTCACTAGATTCTATCTAGCCAATCTTTGTTGAAATTACAATTTTGGATTGATGAATTTGTTGTTTTTACTAGAAAAATGGATTCAAAACCCTTGAATACTTCTACTACACTTGTATTATGTAATGTTAACATTTGATATCTACGATTTCATCAATCCAAAATGATTCCTTCCATATTTGAAGCCAAAAGTTTCAATTTCTCCTCCCATTATTTTGAATAGTTGCAAAAGGGTGACCTCATTAGACATATAGATTACACCCTATCATATATCTTTGTATTTTTTAGTTCTCTTTCAAATATCAACTTGTATGTTTTCAATGACTGGAGATAATATAAATAGAAAGCTCATTTTGGTCTTTTAATAGAGGTCAACCAATGGAAATGGAATTGGAACTTGATTAAAGTATTAGGTGAAGTCCATGAGATACGAAAATTGACCAAAGGTAAAACTCCTCACTCTCCAATGCTAGTCTCAAACTCGTTGTAGTATCCAAATTGAATTATCTTGCTAGAAAAAAAAAAGGTCTTTATATACATAATATATAATTAAATAATATCCCATGTTAACTAGGTTTGGTTAGTTGATGGGTAAATAAAGGGTGTTGTGATTCTCAACAAAGATTCAAGATTTGTTTGGTTGGAAGTTAAAGAGGAGATGTTGTGATCCCCCCTGCAACATGCCATTTAAAAACATGTTTGTTTGTCATGGATAATTCACCCTCCAACATGTAGTTTAAAAATTAAGATGGATAAATGTTCTATGACATTGATTTTTTTCCCAAATGTAAACTATTTCTCATGTAGTCATAAAACATAATGTTAGAAAGGTAAGTTTTCAAGGAAATTATCCTTTTGTATAAATCATTAAACAAATAAGAAGACAATGGCCTTGCCCAACTATATTCCCACAAGCTTTGGACTTAGAATGATATTTATAAATATTCCCAATAAATGGAATGGCCCTTCATTTTAAAGATTCCCACAAGATTTGTAATGTGGATAATATTTAAAGATTTATAAAACCAATTGTGATGAAAATCCATGAATGCATCTCGTGATGAGCTTAGCCAACCTTACAACTTATATGTTTAGTAAATATCACACATAAAAATATATTTGATATGTATTTTAGTAAATATCACACATAAAAATATATTTGATATGTATATGTTATTTATTTTAATAACATATGATCCATATCAAATATATATTGTTACATATATATCTTTTGGTTGACTCATTGAAGTTTTCCTATGCCAAACATTCATCAAAATATGTTCTTTTCACTTTGTTAAGAGATTCTACAACTAGAACTTGTCTTTATTGGACAAGACATCTTCTCTAGATGTCATAGTATAACCATAAAAAACCCAATTTGATGGAAAATTCTTCCTCCTAGGTTAATGCCCCCTTGAATGTGAAAATAATACCTTCAGATAATTCTTTCAGGAAAAGGCATTCTCTATTCTAGCATACTTGAATTTTTGAATATAGATGAGCACCTATTGAGATGAATTGAGAGGCTAACTATAAATATATGAGGGTAACTCTTGATTGGATGTGACACTCCATATTTGTACTCTTGAAATCAAAACTAGATGGTGCTTGATCACATGTAGAGCGACCTACCCATACCTTATTTACTTCAAAGAATTTCCCTTTGTGAAATGTTTTCAAGAATATAATGAACTTCATAGCCTATAATATTCTTCCAATACATGCCCCCTATCTTCAAAAATAAAATTTTATTTTTTTTGCATAAAAATCAAATCTTATTTATTTTGACCAAATATATATATATAGTTTCCGTCGCAATTTTGACGCACAAGAGAAATCCTGCAATGAATTTTCTATATAAACCAAGAAATCCGTCGCCGCAATTTTGACACACACTATAAATCATGCGATGAATTTGCTATATAAACCATGAAAGTTGTCGTCGCAATTTCGACGTACAATAGAAATTATGCACTCAATTTGCTATATAAACCATGAAAGTTGTCGTCGCAATTGCGATGCATAATAGATATCCTGCGACGAATTTGCTATATAAACCACAAAATTTATCTTCGCAATTTCAAAGCACAATAGAAATACTGTGACAAATTTTCTATATAAACCATGGAATTTGTATAGTGATTTTTTCGCTATATACCATGTTGTCGTCACAATAGAAATAGACATTTTGATAGTCAATTTGTCGCAATGTTTTCACTTACTTTTTTTATATTGTCGAGTGTGTGACGATTTCCCTACTATGTCGCTCTTTCGACGACTTCTTCACTTAGTCATATTGGTGACAATATTTCTTTTTTTGTCGCAATTGGGACAAGTTCCCTACAGTCATCGCTCTTGTGACGTTAATTCAAGTTCTTCAAACTTTCCACATCACATGAAATGACATTTGAGAGACTCAAGATTCGTCGCAATATACACAACATAATGTCGCAAGAGCATCAAAAAAATCCTCGCAAAATGACCCAAATTTTCTAGTGGCATACCATACAAGGAAATGGTATGGTATGCATTTGCATTGGCATTGGCATGGAAATGGAAATGGAAATGGTATGGTATGCATTGGTATGTTATGCATTGGCATTGGCATGGAAATGTAAATGGAAATGGTATGGTATGCATTGGCATTGGAAATGGAAATGGTATGGTATGCATTGGCAATGGTGTGTATTGGCAATGGAAACGACATGCATTGGTATGGTATGTATTGAATGCATTGCATTGGTTTGGTATAGATTGCATTGGTATGATATGCATTGTCAATGCATACCATACAAGGCAATGCCAAGGAAATGTGTACCATACCAATGCATACCATTTCTATTGCCATTGCCAATGCATAACATACCATACCATACCATTACATACCATAGTATAGCATAGCATACCATACCATACCATAGAATACCATTGAAATGGTATGGTAATGCATACCATACAAGGAAATGGAAAGGAAATGCATACCATTGCCATTGCCATTGCCATTTACAAACTATACCATTCCATACCATACCATACCATTGCCAATGCATACGAGACAATGCATACAATGGTATGAATTGTCTGGCCATTGTATGGTATGCATTGACAATGGTATGGTATGGTATTGGAAATGGTATGCATTGCATTAGTATGGTATGCATTGTCAATGCATACCATACAAGGCAATGGCAAATAAATGCATACCATTGTCATTGTCAATGCATAGCATAGCATAGCATACCATTGCATACCATATCATAGTGTACCATAGAATAGCATACCATACCATATGATACCATCGCATAGAATACCATAGCATACCATACAAGGCAATGGCAAGGAAATGCATACCATTTCCATTTCCATTGCCAAACCATACCATTCCATACCATACCATACCATTGCCAATGAATACCATACAATGCATACAATGGTATACATTTCCTTTCCATTGTATGGCATGCATTGGCAATGGTATGGTATGTTATGGTATGGTATGCATTGGCATTGTCAATGGCAATGGAAATGGTATGGCATGCATTGGTATGCCAATGCATACCATACCATACCATTTCCAATGCATTGGTATGGTATGAATTTCCTTTCCATTGCCTTGTATGGTATGCATTGGCAATGGTATGGTATGGTATGGTATGGTATGAATTGGCAATGGTATGGTATGGTATGGTATGGTATGCATTGGCAATGGTATGAATTGCCTTGCCATTGTATGGTATGAATTGTCAATGGTATGGTATGGTATGGTATGCATTGGTATGCATTGGCATTGGCAATGGAAATGGAAACAGTATGGTATGCATTGTCAATGGAAATGGTATGGTATGGTATGCATTGGAAATGGAAATGGAAATGGAAATGGAATTGGTATGGTATGGTATGGATTGCCAATGGTATGCATTGGCAATGAAAATGGCATTGGTATGGTATGGTATGAATTGGCAATGGAAATAGTATGCATTGGAATTGGCATTGGTATGGTATGGTATGGTATGCATTGGCATTGGCATTGGTATGCATTGGAAATGAAAATGGTATGCATTTCCTTTCCATTGTATGGAATGCATTGGCAATGGAAATGGTATGCATTGTCTTTCCATTGTATGGTATGCATTGGAAATGGTATGTTATGGTACCTCATGCATTGGCATTGGAAATGGCAATGGAAATGGTATGGTAAGCATTGGAAATGGTATGTTATGGTATGGTATTCCTTGCCTTGGTATGGTATGGTATGGTATGCCTTTCCTTTCATTTCTATGGTATGGTATGGTATGTCTTTCTATGCCATGCCTTGCCTTTCCTTCACTTGCCATGTCTTGTATTTTCATACCATGCCTTTGCATCCCATGCCTTGCCATGTCATTCCATGCCATTCCATTCCATTCCTTTCCTTGCATTCACTTGGAATGGATTTCCTTTTCCATGCTACGCCTTTCCATACCATGTGATTCTTTTCCATGCCATTCCTTGCCTTCACTTACCATGTCTTATATTTCCATACCATTCTTTTCCATATGATTCCTTTCCATCCCATGCATTGCCATGTCATGCCATGCCATGCCATTCCATTCCATGCCTTTCCTTGCCTTGCATTCACTTGGCATGCCTTACCTTTTCCATGCCATGCCTTTCTATACCATGCCATTCTTTTCCATGCCATGTCTTGCCATACCTTTCCTTGCCTTCACTTGCCATGTCTTGTCTTTCCATACCATGTCTTTCCATGTCATGACTTCACTTGTCATGCCTTTCCTTCACTTTCCATGCCTTTCCTTGCATTGAATTTCCATGTCATCAAAGGATTCACACATAAAAATTACAATCAAAGGATTCATTAAGCATGTAATTCTACAACTTGTTATCCCATATTTATTATATAAAAATACTTGCATGAGAATTTCAATGTTGTTATCCCATATTTATTATATAAAAATACTTGCATGAGAATTTCAATGTTTTGGTCAATGAGGCATAGTGCAATTTCTGAAGAGGGGGTCGATTTTCAAGAAAAATGTGTTTGGAATTTGTGAGTAGTGTAGTCATGTGGTACTTGGAAAAATAGACTTCTGGGAGCTTATGGAACTCCATTATGCCGTTCGGTTTGAATTTTATTCCCCCAAACCAAATTGGCCACATGTCCCTAAATGGCTTGAAGAGGCAAGTTGCAACTCATGATAAAACTCAAACCAAGACTCGGATGGGAGAACCATAAGCTGAATTGGATATATAGCACCGAGTTTCAACTAAGGGTCCCTCTCATTCTGTCCACTGGAAAACCGTTTGTTGGAGTATCTCCGACACTAGGGTTTTGGTCAATGAGGAATAGTGCAATTTCTGAAGAGGAAGTCAATTTTCAAGAACACTGTGTCAAGCATTTGTGGGTATTGTGTTCATGTGGGCCTTGGAAAAACAGAATTGTGGGAGTTTACGAAACTCCATTATGCCACTCGATTTGTATTTTATGCCCCCTAACCAAATTGGCCACATGTTCCTGAATGGCTTGAAGAGGCAAGTTGCAACTCGCAATGAAACTCAAACCGAGACTCGGATGGGAAAACTGTTAGTTGCATTGGACCTAGAGAACTAGGTTTTAATTAAGGGGGCACCCTCATTGTCATTCCATCCATCAAAAAATCATTTTTTGGAGTATCTATGGCACTAGGGTTTTGGCTAATTAGGCATAGTGCAATTTCTGAAGAGAGGGTCGATTTTCAAGAACACAGTGCATGGGCCTTAGCCAAATATACTTGTGGGGGCTTACAGAACTCCATTATTCCACTTGGTTTGTATTTTATGTCCCCATACCAAATTGGCCACATGTCTCTGAATGACTTGAAGAGGCATGTTGCAACTCGCGATAAAACTAAAACTAAGACTTGGATGGGAGAACTATCAGTTGCATTGAATATGGAACACCAAGTTTCAACTAGGGGGCCCCCTCTGCTATCATTTAGTCCATCAGAAAACCATTTGTTGGAGTATCTTTGACACTAGGGTTTTGTTCAATCAGTCATAGTCCAATTTCTGAAGAGGAGATTGGTTTTCAAGAACACTCTGTCAAGCATTTGTGGGTAGTGTATTCACGTGGGACTTAGAAAAATAGACTCGTGGGAGCTTAGAAAATTTTGTTATTCCACTCAGTTTGTATGCTATGCCCCCAGACCAAATTGGCCACATGTCCCTTAATTACTTAAAGAGTTGAGTTGTAACTCACAATAAAACTCAAACCGAGACTCGAATGGGAGAACCTTCATTTGCATTAGATCCAGAAAATTGGTTTCAACTAGGGGGGCCTCTGTTGTCATTTCATCCACTAAAAAACCATTTGTTGGAGTATCTCTGACAGCAGGGTTTTTTTCAATTCTTATTACATGTGTTTAGGCAAGGCATGTCATGGCAAGGTAAGTGAAGGAAAAACATGGAAAGTTATAAGGAAAGTGAAGGAAAGGCATGGCATGCAAAGTGATAAGGAAAGGTAAGTGAAGGAAAGGCACAGCAATTGAAGGAAGGAAAGGAAAGAAAAGTGAAGGCAAGGCAAGGCAAGTGAAGGAAAGGAATTACATGCTATGGAATGGCATGGAATGGAATGGAAAATAAAAGACAAGTGAACAGAAGGCAAGGCAAGTGAAGGCAAGGCATGAATGGAAAGGAAAGTGAAGAAAAGGAATTGCATGCTATGGAATGGAATGGAATGGCATGGAAAATGAAATAAAAGTGAAGGAAAGGCCTACAACATACATGCTAACACCATGATTTCCATGGCTAAGGTTAGAGGTTTGCCAACAATTTTGTAAATTCATGCATGTTAGCACCCATATTGTATTTATGACTAGAAACATCTAACATATCCAAGGTTCATTTTCAAAAGGAATCTTTAATTTATTTATCCCTTTTCCATTTGAAACTATGCACTGCAAAATTCATTGTGAACTACAAAATTCATTGCACACTGCGTAGAGAATGTTGTCGCGCAGAGCATGTTGTCACGCAAAGAAGGTTGTCGTGCATAGGATGTTGTAATGCAGTGTATTTCATCATGCAATGGGTTGTCGTGCAGTGGATTTTCATATGCACAGGCTATAGGTCTTATCCGGGTGGATATCGGGGGCCACCCACCCTTTCCAAATGGCTAAAAACAATTTTCTAGCCATTTTGGCAATTTACTATTTTTAGCAGGTTTTCACTTCCAGGGCCATTTTGAGGGCCTAAATGAAGGTTTCCCGAGATAAAGGTTCTCAAAGATAGCGAAAGGCATCATTGATCCCCCAAAATGAATCTCCTCGATGATTCCTTTCAAACGAGCTATCACACGCCTAAAATGGAGATCGTATGCAAAAGTTACGACC
>CBVK0100352160.1:0-21429 GCA_900067695.1 Picea abies
CTATTCTAACAATTCAAACTGCAATAAAGAAATGCTTAAAAACAGAAATTTAAAACATGACATTAAAAAGTAAACTAGAAACTATATTAACCAACAACTAATTAAACAAGATCTATATAAAAATGAGATAAGCAAGCTATGTTTAAAAACTGAAATTAACTCTATCCATCCATCAAATCCTTGTCGAAGAGAATCCAAATAGAAACTTTGTTCTAATCTAATAAAAACTTGGTTTTAAACTTGACTATAAAATCATAAATCAAAGCATAATCTAACATCTAATTACACATGGGGTTAGTCTAGGGATCTGTGGATCCTTCCTAACTACAAGATTAATGCATGCTAACACAATTCATCATACAAACCTGCAAAAGAGAGTCAAAGCAATTAAATTATAACAACAAACTAATTAACATAATAAAAATGTATGTACAGGAAAATAAAGAGAACAACTAAACTATGAAAATGCATAAACAAACATAAATACATATACCAGACTATTGTTGGCCCCCCCAGAAAGTCCTGGTCACTTCTCAAATGCACACCATGAGCTCAACAAAACGATTTCAACATTAAAACTTGAAAAACGTAGTCTTATACAATTCTGGTAGTTGAAAAATACAAAAACATAGCCAAAATCGTTTTTGGCTCTAACACATGAATTTTTCTACTGCATAACAATTATCTGACCACCACAATGGTATTTATAATGTTTATAGACCAATTGGTCAACCAAAGAAGGGTTGAACCACTTTTAAAATTGGCAAATTTCATTAATGGTGCCCTAACTGCTGAAATAGAGAGAGCCAATAATCACCCACCATAACAACCCAAAATCTAGTTGTCAAGAGTATAGTAGTTGGAGGGGATAAGCACAAGAAAAACACATGTCTCTGATTCGCCCACCATTGGCCGCCAATACCATAACCTCCAAATCTCCCACCGTTTTTATGCAGGACGAGGTGCTGGATGGAGTGTCAGACTGGGTACCGGATCGAGTGCTGGAAGGAGTGCCAGATTGAGTATCGGAAGTAGAAATGTGGTGTGTTTTTGCCCTGTAACACCAAAAAACATGAATCAGATCCTTGGAAGTGTAAAAACATGATCAATTATACTCAATACAATCATTAAACATGAATCATACGTACCTAGTGTAGATCATACCATTTTAATATAAAATTCTTCAAAAAGCTCCTTCAAAATGTGAAAAACACATATGTACATTCAGTAAAAAGTGTCTAATAATTGTCATAAATTGATCATATCACGGGCCCAACACCCCTACCAGATTTGTAACAATGGTAAAGAGAGGAAATGGGTGGCTATGAGTGTTGGCACCCTGGTTACCTATAAAGAAAGAATGATTGAATGCATTCATGAGAAAAATTTAGTTTCATGTGTGTTGACTGAGGTTATGATCAGCTCAAAGAAGGAGGTGCATTCCTACTAAGACAATTAATGTGTATAGAAAATCCATATGGTGAGAGGTTGGTTGAGTTCCAACACACCATGGACAAGTACCTAACATGAAAAAGTATGGTAATATGAAATCAATGCAAGGGTGTATTGTCTGTAAATGTGGCCATAGACATTGACACATTGATTAAATTCATTTAATGTTTGGTTGTATTTAGAATGGTTTGGTATGATGAAATGATGTATGTGTAAGGAAAGATAATTCCTTTTATTTTATTTTATATATAATTTTGATTTGATTGTTAGTATGCATAGATTTTGGAAATTGTTTGGAAGCCACTACAAATGTGCAATGAAAGTATAATGTGCACGAGAACTAACAATTTGTTTGGTTGTGTGAAAGTCGAATTGTAGGCAGAAAGGGTCTTGGATATGGAAATGTTGTAATCCCATAAGGAAGACCAATGCATGTTGGTTATGAAAGACCCAAAATTTTATGAGAAGGAGAATCTCATACATATGGAATCTAGTTCATGTATGGAACAAATATGAAAACAGAAATATGTGGGTAACATATTGAAGTGTTTCATTTAACTAATGATAAAATCTCACGGTTACTATATGCATGTGATATAGTGAGATCAAATATCTATCATGGAGCGATAGATAATGACTATCAATATGGAAAGCATGAAAGGACTATTGTTGAGACATGAGAACCCCATATGGTATAATTGTCATTGTGATGAGCTATGTTATGTTAGGGAAAGCTAGGGGGACACCCTGGCTATAAGACTCGATAAGTCTTTGACCTATTCATGTGTGAGGAATCCTTGGCAAATGTTGGGTCACTAAAAGGACTATATAGAAGAGAAGGGGATGCCTGAGCCTGGAGGGTGAGTGACTACAAGGAAGAGGAGACTTGGATAATTCATATTACATGCTAGTTGGGATCATGAGCACAGCGGGTATGTTAAGGGAAAACAATGAATCGAATAAATATGATAGCCATATGGATGAAAATCCATGAATTTCACAGATAATTGTTGTGCTAAGAATGTATGTTTTCTCTTGAGTTATGGACAACAATGAAATATTTATGCATGGAATTGTGAAGGGTCTTGATACTGGATTCACTGGAGACTGCCATTGTTTTGTTCGTTTTCGTGATTGATACCATGAAAAGGTTGGGTTCGCTCCAATTTTGGTAAGGCCTTGGGTAAGGCTTTATGTTGGGTTCTACTACCTCTTGGAAGGGAAGGAAGGGTTCACACTCTAGCCTTTTGTTTGCACAATGGGCTCAACCTATTGATAGGGCCTTTATGCAGCTGTTAATATGCATGTTGTTTGATATTGTTGTAGGCATGTTCTTAAATGCCATATTTTGAGTGAGGACCATATCAAGGAGAGGAAGATAATCCTGAAGCAGTGGAAAGCTAAAGGCATGGAAGGTGTTTTTGAGATGCAAGAGCGTCAAGGATGGTGTTCCTTTTGAAGGGGGGAGGGAATATAACACCCCATTTCTAAACCCCTAATTATGTATGTAATTAATCATGATATATGATTGCCATGAAAATTCATATATACAATGTTAATGTATTATTGTTTAATTGTAAATGCCAACAACTGACAATGGGGGTGAAGCCTTTAAAATACTAGCCATGATACCACGAGAGGAATTAGTAAGGGAAAAGAAAGGGGAATTCATATGTACAAGAAATGAAAGCCACCTTGATGAATGATGAGGAGTAAAGAGCCATATTTCTTCTAGCTTGCAATTGAAGCAAGACACTTAATAAGAAGGGGTTGGTATTTGAACAAACAACCAACCCAATGAATATAGGTATGGAAGATTTGTCTAGGACGACAATAATTTCCATCCAAAAGTACAATATCGTACCCAATTGCAACTTCTGGATTGACCCTCATGAGTTCCTTCTCATCGAAGAAAGAGGATAGGTCAGGAACCCTCCCATTTGAGAAACACATGCATGAGAAGATGAATATTGGAAGATGAGGAGGAGAGCTCGAGAAAGATCATATGAGAAGAGAAGAAGTGCACCTGAAGAAGAGAACTCGGGAGAGTTCTAAGATGGGAGCTCTATAGAAGACCTGAAAGATAGGGTGTTGGATGGAAACAAAGAATGCACAAGTGTATGAAAAGAAGGATCATAGAACTCAGTGAGAGTTTTGAACTGGAGCAGAGGAAACTTGAAGTCCCAACTAGACAAAGAGAGGGTTGTGGACTTGATTCTTGCTGGAAATAAAATGACAATGGAAGGAGAGTGATTTGAGGGACAATATAGCTATGAAGGGGATATCTTGTGCAGAGGAAATCCACCTTGGAAGGAATCTAATAAATCCCATGGAGGTCATGAGCTCAGTGGGAAGGAATGGAAACTTTTGTTGTTGCTAGAGAAGAGGAGGAGAGAAACCTCCTGAGTTATTTATTTCCATATTGAGTCAACACTGAGAGAATCCCATGGTGGTATCATGGCCTTAAATGGTGGTGGCTTGTTGTCGAAGTAATTGAGCATACAGAGCCTATGGTAGGGTGGAAAGGAAAACCCCCATAGTTATTTGGTTGGTTACACTATGAAAAAATAAGTATTTTTATACTCTAGGAAATGAAATAAAGGGATGAGTTATTCCTTTGATTGTATTCATGAATATATATGTATGTTAATGAACTCAATGGATATTTCATGTGGATGCAATCATGGATAGATATTTCTTTGTTAATTGAGATGAATCTTTGTATTGCATGCAAGTTCTCATGTTATAAAATGTGTAATTGGCTTGCTTGTGTAACTAACTGGTTCTATGGATTATGTGTGGTTTCTATCACTATTAATACGATGGATTCATGTATCCCATTAGGAATGGTCAAGTTAGGGTGTAACCCTATGAAGACGGAAAGATCCAAATGGAGATCTTCTGAGATCGTAAACCCTTTTAGAAGGATGATAGAAAAGTTAACTAGAATATGATATGGTCTCTTGTAGTCAGAGAGACCTTAATCTCCTCTTAAGTAGTTAAGAGGAAATGCCTTGATAGTTTGAAGATTAAGGTGAGAGATCCTGAAGACGTGATAAACCTTGAGAAGGGACCTAGAATAATCCCTATGTAATAAACTCCTAATTTGAATTGTTAATTGTAGGAAAATCTTTGAAGAAACCTCAAAAAATTGACTAATTCCAAGATTGAAGTGTTTTCCTATAGGTATCCTAAGTTTTGATTCAAGAATAATCAGAACCATATATTTAGCATAGTGATTATATTCCAATCGTTCGTTAAAGGGCGTGACCATTGGATTCCAATGGTCAGAGTAGCCTTGGATGTCCGAAGTGGAGGTACTCCGATGGAGAAGGATCCGAGGAGAAATTTGGACTGTGGATTTGAAAATAGATGAGGAGTAACCTTAGATGTAAATTGATGTGGATCCTACTTAAACGAGGCTAAGAGGGAGAGTGACATCATGTTGACGAGGAGTGTCAGGGTGTCCCAGAGGTTGACACATTTCAACTAGCAATTTGTAGAAAGGACCAAGTGTGATCCATATTGTTTATAAACTTTGCTATAGGTGCCATAAATACTAACCCTTAGATCTATAAGTTGAGAAATCTCAACCATTCATCGAAAGGGAACTGGTTGGAGTGAGTGGCGATCCTAGAGGAGGATGCACTCCGATGGGAGTACTCTGAGGAAGGACCTAGACCGCTGATCGGTAAGCGGGTTTGATTTAACAATAGCCATTGATAAGTCATGGGTCCCACATGGTCGCATGTGAATAGGCAAAGGTATGGGCAATAAAATCTATGCAAGTAAGAGGCATCGACATGATCGAGGTCATTGGAGGTCAAGTCTCGAGGACCATCGGATTTGGAGGAATTTGATAAGAGTGATCATTGTTGAAACTTCGGTTTGGTGTTGATAACTCCATGGGAGGAGAACCCTGATGACAATGAAGGTACGGGGAAGATATAAAATATTGATCAGTGAATAGGTGAGATGCAATCTCAGTCATGGATCCCTGTGGGTCCTGTCCCTACACTATGAGGTATGTCGGAAAATTCGACATTAACCTCGGTGTTATTTGGAATTTCCTACATAATTAGATTTGTTGGATGCTCAAACTAAGGATCATTGGATCTAGGAGGGTCCCAATAGGTGTATTTTCATTGGAGTATTCAGGATCGAATTTTTATCACTCCACCGGAGTGAAGCCGGATGACGACGTTAAACGTATGTGGATATAAATCCTGAAGCAGTGGGTTAGGAAGGTGCAACATCAGTGCCACATTGGATTCCATGAGTGCCAAGGTTCCACATGGATTCTATGTGGTAGTGAGTTGGAATTTGACCATGAGAGTCTGAGAAAATTTGGGAGGTTGTATATTTTGATCTAGAGCTCAGTTTTGAGCATGGTTACAATCGTTGGAAAGATTTTGACGAGTAGAAGATGATGGTTCCCTTGAGAATATTCTTGGGGATGGTTGAGGAAAAGAAAAATTTTGAAGCCCCATCAGCCTAAGTAAGGATTAGGAGGTCAGGTGTGTTACACCATTCCCCCCCCAAACAAGACTATAATCATGTTTAAGACTTCATGTATTGTGATTAATGAAGCATATAATTGTGTATATGATTAATGAAATTAACACTAGAAAATTGACTGATAGGGAAGCCTTGAATTAATGGCCATGATACCACGAGTGGGGCTGGTGAGGTGGAACTAGGAAGTTTTAATGAGGAAAATAGGAATATTTCCTAGAAATATAACCTACACTTACAGAACCATGAATTCCTAACCTATCAAAAGTACATTGTTTACATTGAACACAAGGAACCTGTTAATGGAATTCAGATTTAGTAGTTGGAGACGTTACAACTATCTCTAGAATTGTACTCACAAGAGTGAAGGGTCATCTATAATGTTAGCTAGAAGTACACAGCATAGATTTCCCCCTTCAAATCGTGAGATTGGCCCTGGGAGATTGCTTCTGATAGAAGTGAATAGGGATCTCGAGAAATGAGGAGGAAGAGGGAAAAATAATGAGAGGATGTGCATATAAGAAAAAAACAGAAAAAAAAGTGAAAGAAGAAACGTTCACATAGACATAGACATTGGAATATAGTGTATGGAAAAGGGAATGAGTTTAATGAGCTCCAATATATAGACAGGAGAAAAATAAGAATTGGGAATCTTGCCCAGAACATGAATGGTCACCTTGGAACAAACAATACCCATATCTAGACTGGAACAAAAGAGGGCCATGACTTGGTGATGGTTGAAAAGAAATCGGCACTAGAAAGGGGTGTTTGTTGAGGGACTACATAGTAGATAAGGGACTCCCTTGTGCAAAGGAAATCTGAATGGGAAGGTACCTAATAGACTCATGGAGGTCCTAAGATGAGTGGGAAGAGAGAAACTTTGGTTGTTTCTAGTGGAGTGAAGCATAGTAACCTTCCTAATTGATTCCTTGACTTGTTGACTCAATTGTGAGAGTCCCCTTAGTGGTATCATGGCCCGACATGGGGGTGTCTTGCTATAGAACGACAAAGTGAAACATAGCCTATGGTTTGGTGCAAAGGCATTCACCTTTAGTCAGTTGACTGGTTCTAAACAATATTGAACATATAAGTATTTTACTTGAAATGGCCATTGAATGTTTATTAATGATGATAAATAGTATCTTGTTTTCTATAATGGCTAGATGTGATAAATAAATGATAAATATGAGTTGAATGGAATGATTCAATCTCATTTTAATTGGTAAATTATATTAACTATAATACTTGAGTAATGGAGGTCAAACCATGTCAATAACCCTTTGTTTTCCTTTTCCATTGAAATTGAAGGGTTGCAGAATATAAAACCTTCATTTGGGATACTTGGTGGAGTGTTTTCTTGCATAATAAAAGGAGTTAAAAAAACTTGTGGGACTGCTAAGTCTAGAGAAAGTACTTATCCAATTAAAATACCTCTGTATACCAGAGTGAATGATGGTCATTGGTCCAGAGTGGAGGATCGAGCTCGACCATCCACAGAAGGACTGATAATTTTGGCTAAGTGTTGTAACTAACCCTCAAAGGAACTACCATATCTCGGTTAGACATGGTTTTGTTAGCGATATTTCTGGTAATGGGGGTAAAATGCGAAGGAATGGGTAAAAAACCCACTCGTCCTAAGTTCGGGATGCAAATGTGTCTGTGATAAGCAGTAAACGGATCTGGACGGCAGACATCCACGTGCCCAGATCAACGGTGTACAAGTGATTCCGGACCCCTCATCATCCACTCACCTCCTGCCATGTGTCCCGCTCTCGTACATGTCTGCCTCCCACTAAAATCTTCCCATTACGTCTCATCTCCTGCCTCCTCTGCTTATTTCCTTCTGCTATGTGTCTCCCCTGTAACCTCTCTCACCCCTCATCACTTCATGCCTCTCCCTCATAGCTCTAGCACCACCACTCCCGTCGTGCACCCCATTCTTCGCACTGGCCCCACGCCTGCTCATCATGCCATTCAACTAATCCAGGTGGCAGCATGAAGGGTCGTCCACGTCCCCGAGCTGCCAAGTTGTCCGGACCATCCTCAATCCCAATGAAGCAGTTATTGAAGCAGTTGGTGGTGGTTAGACATCATCTCCGCCATAATGGGAAATTCCGGCGACGAATTAAAGGCATGTCAGTTCACCCACGGAGCTATCAGGAGTCCTATTGCATCCGCCGTTGGTGCACGATTATTCAAAGATTGCAGGCGCATATTGTCAGAAGCCATGCAGACGCAAAGTTTAATGCAACGTCTCGGCTTTGTTGTTGTTATTGTTTTGAGTATATGTAGGCGTTTTCGCCATTTTTGTATCTATCGATGGTAGAGCGAAGCTCCGGACTGTAAAGTTTCAATGACCATTTTGGTTCTGGGGTTATGCATCTACATTTGAGATTTCTTGTTTTATGACAAACAATTTTCCTACTCCATCTCTGTTTTTGTCTTATCCCAGAGAGTTCATGATCGATTGATTCGCATGGGTTGTTGTAGTGGTGCCATGATAAAAGATTTATTGTTGAATTATTGTATTTTCTGGTTTTTTGCATTTGGATGTAAGAGGCCCTTGCCTTTAGATGCTTTCTCTCATAGTCTGTTAAAAACCTGATGCTTATAACAGACCCCTCCACTCTTCTTATACAAGTCTTTCTCCTACTCACCCTTATTACAACTCACTGTTTGAAGTTTATCTAAGACCTCACTCGCCCATGCATGCCTGGCCTAGTTTTGGAGTTGAGATAATATTGTTCTGAGTTTACTTCCATTTGATCATTCTTTTATAAATGAATCGTGACATTAAACTGATGGGTGTCAGGATCTGCTCTTGCTGCAATCCAGGAGTGACTTCTGACACTAACATTTTTGGTGCCATTGCCGGGGACGAAGTTGAATATTTTCCCCGGGATTGAATGACAACGATTAACTGATTCTGAAGGTGCATCAGATATCATAATTATCAAGATTTCTACTGTGCACCTGGCGACTCCACTGTGACAAATCCACTAGGATGAACCTATTGGTTTAGTTGTGGCTTCTAGCGGTAGACATACACGGTCTCATCCACAGCTGCCTCTGGCAACGCCTGACGAAGACCTGGAGGTGATTATCAAAAATGGGAAACCCTCCCAAGGAGGAAGCTTTGCTGCTGAACCAGGTATTTCCCCGCCTCCTTCTGTAAAAACTCTGTTTTCTTATTCTCAGCTTCGTAGCCATCCCTCTTCAGAGGTTTCCCTTTTCCTCAATTTTGGGAGTGTTCCTACTGAGTTTTCCCCTCCTAGTCTGGGATTGGAGGGAGAAATCCTTGTCACTCCCCTGTCCTCTGAAGTTGTTCCTTGGCGTAGACCAGGGACTATAGAAGATTTCCCCACTCCTGAGCAAGGAGGAGTGCCTGCTGACTTGAGCTCGTTAGCCTTCTCCTTGAACCCTCTCTTGTTTCCCACTCCACTTTGAGACTCAATTCCCACAGCACCTTCACAACCTCCTTCTCCTCCAAGTTCTCCTTCACCTAATATTCCTATGGCTAGTGTTAATCCCTCTTTGAATAGAATGGATGCCATAGTTGCTGCCAGATATGCTCCCTTAGTCCTACCCCATCCCATGAATCCTCTCCCTACTGGAGACTATTTGAAGTACGTGCCCAAGTTCACCGGGGAAGGGGACGTAACTGCAGAAGAGCACTTGGCTGCTTTCTACAGTTATGTAGACAATCTAAACATTGAAAATGAAGATGTCTAGATGAGAGTCTTTGTCTAGAGCCTGGATGGCGAGGTGAGGAAGTGGTTTAGAGGATTGGCCCCTGGATCTATTGTTGGAATTGAAGCCCTGGATAATCTCTTCTTGAGGCAGTGGGAAGACAGGAAGGATTTCATGTATTACATGACAAAGTTTGGGTCTCTGAAGAAAATGGAAGGAGAGTCTATCTCTGACTTCTCCAAAATATTCAATAAAATGTATAATAAGATTCCTGCCAAAGTAAAGCCCTCAGAAGCCTCTGCCCAAATTTCCTATGCGGGTGCTTTTGACCCTGATTTTTGTCTTTTATTGAGAGAAAGAAGAGACACCTCCTTGGCTCAAATGCAAGACGCGGTTGTAGAGGTGGAATCCAATATATTGGCAGCTGACAGACTGAGGAACAAGGCCGATGTATATAGAAGAAAGGGAAAATCCGAAGCCTCAACTTCTGGCACGTTGGTGCCCCACCCTTAGGTGGATGAATTGACCAGGATGGTGAAGTCTCTGTCTACAGAGATGGAGAGGATGAGGGTGGAAGGGAGGCAAGCGTGCAAAGGTCCCAAAAACGCCGAAAAGGGAGGAGGTTTCAGAAGACCAAATAATTTTTCTCCCCCGAATGTACAAAAAGAAAGATGAAGAGACAGAGAAGACCAAAGAATTCAAGCCCCTTTTCAGAACAATTTTGTGGCCGAGGATGAAGAAGGGGAAACAGACAAATTTGAACCTGAAATCCATTGCGTTGGAGATACTCCTCCTTTTCCTCATCTCACTCAATCAGCATATGAGGAGTCTCTCATGGACGGTCAATTAAATGAATTGAGCGAGGGAGATAAGGCTGGCGGTGGTCAAAGAAGGTACAACCTGAGGTCTGACAAAAGGATAGAAGCACCTGATATTCCTCAGCAGTCCAATAGAACAAAGAAACCTGCTAATAAGGTAGCAGACGACCACAGAGGTAAGAAGGCTCAACCCCTCTCTCCCATTGTCCACAATCATGTCCCTAAAATAAGAGAAATTCCAAAGCTTGCATCTTCTTTTAATTTTGAGCATGAAATTCAAAAGATCAGAATCCCTGTGCCCCTCACTGAGCTAATCAAACTTGAAGAATGCAAAAAGCGCTTCTCTGAGCTTCTACAATCCGAAGTCTCATGCCTTCCCACAGACTCCATAAACCTCCAAGATGAAAAGCCTGCAGTTATTCTAGGTCTTATGGTAGAAGACAGAGATGACTCATCTCCTCCTTTCTACACATCCCTGAACATACATGATAAAGTGTTGCACAACTGCTTGATGGATTCAGGAGCTTCTCACAACCTCATGCCCAAAACTGTCATGGAAGAATTGGGTCTAGAAGTCACCCGAGCCTATCATGACCTCTATTCTTTTAACTCCAGGAGAGTTCAGTGTCTTGGAGTTATTAGAGACCTAGTAGTTTCCTTGTTTCAACTTCCCATGAAGAGTATGGTCATCGATATTGTGGTAGCTGATGTTCCCCCCAAGTTCGGCATGTTGTTGTCAAGGTCTTGGATTAAGAGACTTGGGGGAACGTTACAGATGGATCTCACATATGCCACCATTCCAGTCTTTGGAGGGAAACATAGGAGATTGTACAGAGAAGCCCAGCTAGCCTACATAGTCAGTGATGAAGAAAACCCCACTAATCACCCCATCTTTGCACTTGACACTGGCTTAGGGTCCAGTTTGTTACAGGTCACTGAGACTCCTGAGGCCCCTTTGCATATTAGAAAACAACCCATTCTTAATCAGGAGATGCCTCCTCCAACTACCTCTGTTTGGAAGATGTTCTTTGATGGAGCTTCCTCCGGTATAGGCGCAGGTGTCGGAGTGGTATTCATATCACCTTGTCAAGAAACCATATCTCTGTCATACAAGATGGAATTCGAAATCACCAACAATGTGGCAGAATATGAAGCTCTTGTTCTGGGTATGAGGGCTGCAAAAGAAATGGGAATAAAGGAGATAGAAATATTTGGAGATGCTGAGTTGATTATCCAGCAGGTCAGAAATGCCTATCGTGCCAAAAATCCCCGGCTCAAGAATTACAGAAACGAGGTGTGGGACCTGGTTGATAATTTCTTCTTGGCTTTTAACATTTCTTTCATCCCAAGGGAAGAAAATACTTCAGCTGATTCTCTAGCTGCCTCAGCTAGTTGGCTCGAAGTTCCTCTGCCGCCTATGATCAAATCTGAGTTGAAATAAGATATAGACCCTCTGTACCGGAAAATGTCAAACATTGGAAGGTATTTGAAGATGATCAGGAGATTGAAAAGTTTCTTCAATCCATTGATGACTTTTCTGCATTGCACATAGATGAGGATCCTGACATGGAGGGGGACCCCCACCCTGGGGTGTTTTTAAATAAAATTGCTAATCATCAGATTATACAACTACCTAGCAATTACATTCTGAAAGGACTAATCCCATTAGAACAGTTGTTCAATGGGAATGACATGGCAGTAAAGGGTAGAGTTTCAAGTGATGATGCTGACACAGCTAAGTGAAAAATAGGCACACCAGAGGAGCCTAAGTTTGTCAAGTTGTCAAGGAGTTTGACCAAGAATCAGAGGGCCGAATATACTAAGTTGATGAGGGAGTTTGTTGATGTGTTTGCATGGACCTACGAAGACCTCAACACATATGACACATCTATCATTGAGCAGAAGATCCCACTGAAAGAATAGGCTAAGCCATTCAAGTAGAAGCTGAGACAGATAAATCCCATGTTTCTACCTGTCATGGAGAAAGAGGTGAAGAAGCTGCTGGATGCCCAAATCATTGTCTGCCTGAGATATTCTGATTGGGTAGCAAATTTGGTTCTGGTAAGAAAGAAAAGTGGGAAAATCAGACTCTGTGTTGATTTCAGGAACCTAAACAGGAGCTCAAGAAAAGACAATTATCCACTACCCAACATGGAACACATATTGCAGAAGGTCACTGGTGCATCTAGAATATCCATGATTGATGTCTTTTCTGGTTACAATCAGATATCAGTCATGCCCGAGGATAGGTAAAAAACAGCCTTTACCACTCCTTGGGGCACATTCATGTATGCCAAAATGCCCTTCAGATTGATGAATGCAGGAGCAACATTCCAGCGAGCCATGGACATAGCCTTCATTGGGGAAAAAGATAAGTTTTTGGTGATCTACCTAGATGACATAACAGTCTTCTAGTTTTTGGTGATCTACTTGAAGAAGGTTTTCCTGAAGTGTCGGAGGTATGGCCTATCTTTAAACCCCAAGAAATCATTGTTTTCTATGTAGGAGGGAAATCTATTAGGCCATATAGTATCAGCAGAGGGGGTGAGAATTGATCCTAACAGAGTGGAATCAATTCAGACCCTGTCACTTCCCAGATCTAAGAAAAAGGTTCAGGCATTTTTGGGGAAGATTAATTTTCTGAGGAGATTCGTCTCAAATTTTGTCGAGCTGGTGAAACACATCACAACCATGCTCAGAAAGGGAAATGAAGTAAAATGGACCACTGACCCCAGGGAATCTTTTGTCCAAATAAAGAAGGCATTGACTGAGGCACCTGTTCTAATCAATCTTGATTATTCCAAAGATTTTATGATATTTTCTTTTTCTTCCTGTGATACAATAGCGACAGTTTTGTTGCAGAAAAATGATCAAGGGCAAGAGTAGCCTATTGCTTTCTACAACAAGGCATTGAGAGATGCAAAACTCTGGTATGAGATCATGGAGAAGCAGACCAATGCCCTGGTGAAGGCTCTTAAAGCTTTCAGAGTCTATGTCTTGCACTCAAAAATCACTGCATATGTCCCTTCAACCTCTGTGAAGGACATTCTTATACAGCCTGACATAGATGGGAGTAGAGGTAAATGGATCACCAAGATCCTAGAATTTGATCTGCAGATTAAGCCCACCAAGTTGATAAGGGGGCAGGGTTTGGCCAAGTTGTTGGCTAAATCCAATTGCTAGGCCTTGGGAATTAACTTCATCAATGAGCAAGCTAAGCCATCCAATAAGCATTTCCAGGGTGCCCTATCACTAGCATCATGCCCCTAGTACAAGGATATCTTGTATTTTCTGCAAGAATTAAAGCCCCCTGATGGATTGGGAAAAAATAAGGTCAGGGCCTTAAAGCTCAAAGCGGTCAGATATTGCCTCATTGACCAAGCCTTGTATTGGAAAGAGCCTCTGGGGGTATTACTAAGGTGTCTGGACCTGCAGCAAGCCTAGAAGGTTATGTTCGATTTCCATAGCGGTCCCTGCGGAGGTCATCATTTTTGGAAGACCACAGCTCACAAGATCCTCCGAGCTGGGTATTACTGGATCACCTTGTTTCCTGATGTCTGCAGAGAAATCAGAGCTTGCATCAAATGCCAGAAGTTCTCAGGAAAGCAGCAACTCAAATCTCTGCCATTAAAGCCTATAGTAGTTTCAGCACCCTTTCAGCAGTGGGGATTGGACTTTATCGGAGAAATTCATCCTCCCTCAAGTGCTCAGCACAGATGGATTTTGACTGCAACCGACTATTTCACCAAATGGATAGAAGTTGTCCCTACCAGAAGCACTTCTCACAAAGTGATTATCAGCTTCCTGGAAGATATCATAGCTAGATTTGGCTGCCCTAGCAAAATTGTCACTGTCAATGCCTCCCCCTTTTGGTCTCAGCCTCTGGTCAAGTTCTGTGAACAATTCTAGATTTCACTGATTCACTCTACCCAATATTATCCTCAAGGAAACAGACTACCATAGTCCTCCAATAAAAGTCTGATCAATCTCATCAAGAAGCTACTGGAAGACAATAAAAGGGCCTGGGACTCAAAGCTCAAATTTGCTCTTTGGGCTGATCGGGTGACAACCAAGAAATCCCTAGGCATCTCACCTTTCCAACTTGTTTATGGAATAGAGGTCATTTTCCCCACTCAGCTCGCCTTATCTGTGGCAAATTTCCTCTAGGACTTTGAAGGAGAACCTAACCATGTGGTCAGAAGGATTCATCAGATGGTGGAAGTGTAGCAGATCAGAGAACAGGTCATGAATAGGGCCTACGATCATCAACAGAAGATCAAGCAGGCTTTTGACAAGAAGAGAAAAAAGAAGGAATTAGAGCAGGGTGATCTGGTGCTCAAATGGGATGCACCCAGGTAGGACAGGGGAAAACACAGTAAATTTGACGCCCTCTAGTTTGGGCCTTTCAAGATCCTTGAAGTATTTTCAAACAACACTTACAGGTTGCAGGATCTGGCAGACAAAGAATTTTTTAGCAGCCCAGTGAATGGGCATTTCTTAAAAAAATGTTTTCTGTGAGCCACAGTCGGCTCTTTTTGTTTTGTTTTGTAAATAGTGTTTTTGTTTTCAGCCTAATAAATGACTCCATAGCCCAACAGCAAAGGCACTGAATCTGCAAAAGAGTTCTTAGAGCATCATAGGGACGACTCTATCCCCCATGGAGCCAAATGTTAGTGATATTTCTAGTAATGGGGGTAAAATGAGAAGGAATGGGTAAAAAACCCACTCGTCCTAAGTTTGGGATGCAAATGTGTCCGTGATAAGTAGTAAACAGATTTGGATGGCAGACATCCATGCGCCCAGATCAACAGCGTACAGGAGATTCTGGACCCCCTCTTCCTTTCTACCTTTAAGCGGAGGGGGGGTCTGGAATCTGGGGCACATCTCTCCAACGGCTACGATCATAGTGCCCGGATCAAGAATGCTCAAGGCAATTCTGGAACCCCCCTGCCTTTCTACCTTTAAGCCGAGGGGGGGAGGGTCTGGAATCGGGCACGCAGCTTCCCAACGGTCGAGATCTAAACGCCTGGATCAACGGCGCTCGCACGATCCCATCCTCCTCAGCTACTCTATGTTTAACCAACGTGGGCCCTTCCCCCGTTATGTCATCTTTCGGAGCCACCTTTCCCCTATTGCCATGTTTCATCTGTCCTTCTCTACTCTTTAGTCCAGGTGGTCCCTTCCCCATCTCATCATCCACTCACCTCCTGCCATGTGTCCCGCTCTTGTACATGTCTGCCTCCCACTAAAATGTGCCCATTACGTCTCATCTCCTACCTCCTCCACTTATTTCCTTCTGCCATGTGTCTCCCCTATAACCTCTCTCACCCCTCATCACTTCATGCCTCACCCTCATAGCTCTGGCGCCACCACTCCCGTCGTGCGGCCCATTCTTCGCATTGGCCCCACGCCTGCTCATCAGGCCATTCAACTAATCTAGGTGGCAGCATGAAGGGCCGTCCATGTCCCCGAGGTGCCAAGTTGGTTGGACCATCCTCAATCCAAATGAAGCAGTTATTGAAGCAGTTGGTGGTGGTTAGACATCGTCTCTGTCATAATGGGAAAGTCCGACGACGAATTAAAGGCACGTCAATTTGCCCACGGAGCTGTCAGGAGTCCTATTGCGTCCGCCGTTGGTGCATGATTATTCAAATATTGCAGGCGCAGATTGTCAGAAGCCATGCAGACGCAAAGTTTAATGCAACGTCTCGATTTTGTTGTTGTTATTTTTTTGAGTATATGTAGGAATTTTTTCCATTTTTGTATCTATCGATGGTAGAGCGAAGCTCCGGACTGTAAAGTTTCAATGACCATTCTGGTTTTGGGGTTATGCATCTGCGTTTGAGATTTCTTGTTTTATGACAAACAGTTTTCCTGCTCCATCTCTGTTTTCATCTTATACCAAAGAGTTCATGATCGATTGATTCGCATGGGTTGTTGCAGTGGTGCCATGATAAAAGATTTATTGTTGCATTATTGTATTTTCTGGTTTTCTGCATTTGGATGTAAGAGGCCCTTGCCTTTAGATGCTTTCTCTCACAGTCTGTTAAAAACCTGATGCTTATAACAGACCCCTGCACTCTTCTTATACAATTCTTCCTCCTACTCACCCTTATTACAACTCACTGTTTGAATTTTATCTAAGACCTCACTTGCCCATGCATGCTTGGCCTAGTTTTGGAGTTGAGATAATATTGTTCTTAGTTTACTTCCACTTGATCATTCTTTTATAAATGAATCGTGACATTAAACTGATGGGTGTTGGGCTCTGCTCCTGCTGCAATCCAAGAGTGACTTCTGACGCTAACAGGTTCCATCGTCGAATTTTTGTGGTTTATCCTTACATGTTACAGAGTGGAGGAGGAGAAAATGGACCTCCATACCACCATAGTTTTTGAGACCCTTTCCTCTAAATTTCTTCGTCGGTTTGTCGGTGTCCAGTTGTGCATGGTTTCGAGAAGGGTTATGACCCAGTTTCCCTTTTCTAATGTTAAACGGGACGAGTTTTAGGGAACGTTCCTATGATGTCAGAGTGATTCAATTCCGACTAGGTGATATTCATTTTAGCCGATAGGAAGTGGAAAGGTGTCAGCACCCAAGTGGGTGGGCCCAGGAATAGGCTTCGACCTTTACACATCTTTGAGAAAAGCATAGATCCTAGCCATCGGATCTATGGGTCAAGATATCTTGGTCATTTATCTCTTAGAGAAGCTCAGGAGAGAGTTTTCACATTATAGAACCGAACAACAAGAGAAGTGGATATCTATTTTCAAGGGCCTTAGTGAAGCCCGAGGTTCTAGTGCTCGATGGGGTGAGATTCCTAGTGAAGTTTTCCCAATGTCGAGTGGGGTGAGGTGCCTAGTGGGTTTACATGCCCAAAGAGTGTGTTTGTTCTCAGTTGGGGTGTGGTTCTAGAGACCAGGCAGCTAGATAATCAAAAATTGGGAGGACCTTTGGTGGTGTTAGTGTGGGGATCCACTGGATCTCGATGCTCAGCTGGGAATGGAACTGCCTCCCACCGATTGTGTAAATGTTCTTGTCATCTATTGGCCAAGGCATTCCATGTTGTATATTTGATGTGTCCTGACACGTCAATCCACATCGGATGTTATGAGTGATGTGGATCCACATGGAGATGGAGAAAGAAGGCATAAAAAACTTGAAGAGGCCATAAATTCTGCTACCAAGTTCGAATTTGGAGCATGGTTATAGTTGTTGATAATCTCTTGATGAGCATAATTGTATTATGAGATCAGAATTGGATTTATAGGGGTGGTGGAGGAAAGTAAAAGGGGAAATTAGTACATCCCACTAGCCTGAGAGATTTTAGGGGGTTCGATGTGTTAGAATTTTGATCTTCATGTTGAGTAACAATATACAAATCCTATGTATAGCTTACTCTTCTGTAATATTCTCTTGAACGTAATAAAATATCCAATGAATTTTGTGTTTCAATAATAAAACCTTGTCTCAGATACGTGTGTTTCCTATGCAATATGTTGGATATGTTGTTGTGATTCATTATTGAGCTATTAATTGAGTTATGATTCCATTTTAATGTTTGATCACTAATTAACCTAGCCTATTGTTGAGTGGAAGATAAATTATTTTAAATGTTGCATGGTATTTTGAGGGGAAATATAATTCTACTTCATGGAATTTTCCATTGGAGTTGGTCATTAAAAACAGAAAACAAACTTATCTTGAAACAATCATTTGTGTTGGCGAATTGAGTGGACTCTTAATCCCTCAATTATGGATAATATGGTGTAAGAGTAGGTTTTCAAGACTTGGAGAACACCTGCATGGTAAACACATGAAGATAGTACCAAAATAGTGGATAAGCATTGTTTCCATCCCTACAGAGAAGCAGAGGACCATAAATGGTGGGGAATCATCATGAAGAAGATGATAGGGAAGACCAAGAGGTAAGATTGGCTCGACTGGAGCAAGGAATTGTTGCATTAATAGATTTTATGACACAACTACTATTAATGAAGGGTAACGAAGCACTCTTAGCAGAGATTGATCATGTAGAACACAAGTTTGGCCATAAAGGTCTGAAAGGTGAGATGCTTGGAAAATTAGGTAATGAAAAAAAAAATTCTTTATCTTTTGGTGTCCCTTTCAAAGTTGAAGCAAACATTGAAATACATATGTATGATGGACAAACTAATGTCGAGGTGTTGGATAGTTGGTTTAATCAATTGGAATTTTAATTTGAGATTTATCAATTCCAAGAAACACAACAAATTTCCTTTTCCAGTTCGAAGATGACCGAACATACTCTGTTGTGGTGGGAGAGTTATGAGGATGCACTAAGGATAGGAAAACATCCCATGGTGACGAAATGGGAGGACTTCAAGGAATTGTTGAATTCGAAATTCTATCCCATAGGTTATGAAGAGGAGAAACTCATGAAGTGGAAGTACCAACAACAAGAATAAATATAAGGAGTGAAAGAATACACTTTTGAGTTCAAGAGGTAGGCCATTAGGTTTGGTATCTCTCTGGAAGATCCAGGAGTGGTGATGAAGTACATTGGAGGAATTTTCAGCCATATTCGAAGACAATTGCAGCTTCATGGTGTGAAAATGATAGACGAGACAAGTAAGAAGGATGTTTACATTGGGTTGGAATGTTGGACTCCAATAAAGGACAACATCACATGGGACAAGAAGAAGCCATCAAGAGAAGAGATAAGAAGATGACAATGACAACTGAAAAACAGAGGGATCCTAATAGGCATTGCAAACATTACGATGTAGATGGACACATGGAAGATAAGTGCTAGAAACTTCATCCAAAATTACATCCATAGTGTTTGAAGTCCAAGGGGAAAGCTAAGGTATCTACCAAGACAAAAGAAGAAGCAATAGGAATCACCTCTAATCTAGATGAAGTTGTGGTTTGAACCACATTGTAGTAGCCAAAGGTAAGTGGAGATAAATGTGTGCTATTCTGAATCAAACTTCAAGTGAAGAACCAGAAGGAAAATGCCTTGTTTGATAGTGGTTCTCATTGTAATATGGTTTCTGAAACATTATTTGATGAGCTTGGTCTAGAAATCTATGATCTACTATAGGCAAGTTCACTAGTATGGTTGCAAGCGAAAATTGTTATGAGAATCACTCAATGATGTGAAATCAAGTTCGCCATCACTTCCATCTATATTGATGATTCAGATTTTATGAGCATAACAAAATGACTACGGATTATTAACAGGTGCTTAACACAAAATAACATAGATACAGTAAAACTAGTTTTCTATTCAATAAGTAAATAAGCTGAAACTGTAAAATGCAGCGGAAACAAGCTTTGTGGAATGGTCGTGGCTGATCTCTGAGAAGAGATGTGACAGTTGCGCTCATTCGCTAGAAGATTATTACAATGAGGATTTGAAGGCTTTTTTACAATAAACAGGAATTCCAAAAACCATAGACATCCAAAAACCTAACCCTAGGAGATGAAGCGCCAAAAGTCATGTGGGCCTCGTCTAGGTAAGTTAGTACATCAACTTCCCGGGGTCATAACTTTTGCATACAATCTCTGTTTCAGGTGTATGATAGCTTGTTGGAATGGCATCATAGAGGAGATTCATTTTGGGGGCTCAATCATGACGTTGGATATCATTGAGAAGATCAATCCTGAAAAACCTTCATTTAGGCCCTCAAAATGGCCCCGGAAGTTAAAACTGCTAAAAATAGTAAATTGCCAAAATTGAGAGAAAAATGTTTTAAGCCAATTGGAAAAGGTAGGTGGCCAACGATATCCACCTAGATCAATCCTCCATCCTTAGGAAGAAATGGTATCCATTGCATTGATTTCCCCCATCAAATGAGGAAATTTCTACTGAATTTGGCCCCGGGTTAGCCACTTGCCTTGGTGCAGGAGCTGCCCTGCTTTGACAACTCGATAAAGTTGGATCCTTTGTTGTCAAGTGCCCTTGATCTGTGTGTCCACAATCTAATCACTTGATGAATTTTATATGAAATCAGGGTTGATCTTTGTTGGTGTCAGTTGTTCTGCTACGTCTGAGGTGTCCAATAATGGTGGGAAATAAGGGCGGAGGAGATCCACGTTGAACACTAGGTGCAGGCCAAGGAAAGGAGGAATGTTAGGAGATCCACGTTGAACACTAGGTGCAGGCCAAGGAAAGGAGGAATGTTGAGCTCAAAAGAGTTATCCCCCATGGCCTTGGTGATGGTGTAAGGAACATAACGGAGTGGGTGAAGCTTCTGATGGGGTCCTGTAAGGCGTTCTTTCTACAAGTGCAACCAAACTTTGTTGCCCACCTGAAAATTATGTGGCACCCAATATTGATCATGGCGTTGCTTGTACTTGTCATTGGACTTTTGTAGGATATCCTGAACCAGTTGGCAGATGTCCTGGATCCACTCAATGAACTAGGTGGCTTTGTCAGCTTCAGTTGGAGCAGGAGATGAGTTGGTCAAGGTGACCGCAAGGGGAAGTGCAACATCTATGGGACCCAATGGTTGGAATCCCAACCCCAATTGAAAGGGGATGTGGCTAGTTGAGCTATGAAGGGCTTGGTTGTAGCTATGTTGGACATAGGGAAGGCTCACATCCCATGTGTGAGGGTGATTTGAATTATACATGCGAAGAATATTCACAATCATTCAATTTACGACCTTGGTTTGGTGATCTGTCTGGGGGTGGAAGGCCATGGATTTGGTGAGCTTGGTGTCCAGCAGTGACCACAGGCTTGACCAGAATGTGTTGAGAAATCGACTGTCCCGATCTGAGACAATGGTTTGTGGGATTCCAAAATGTACCCAGACTCGTTCAAAGAAGAGCTTGGTAGTGTCCTATGCTATGATGTTATTATTGTAGGCAACCAAAATCGTCATCTTAGAAAAGTGATCAACAACCATAAAAGCACAGTCATTTCCCCGCTTGGTGGATAGGAGGCCTGTTAAGCCCTAATATTGGC